>JAYESA010000005.1:229997942-230027942 GCA_036927795.1 Iris macrosiphon | reverse complement strand
TCGTCCCACGGGAGCGCTGGCGAGGGTGATTCCCGCCTAGCGGGGACGGCCGAAATAGCCTGCGGGAGATCGAGGCGTGACAACGACCACGTGCGCATGGATGGCAGTTCGCATACTGCCTTTAAATTATCTCGCATGACTTGTCGCATTAGGTAAATATGAGCTTGCAAATTTGGTGAGCCGATTGAATTCAGCGGAGTACTGCTTCACGGTCATGCTGCCTTGCCGAAGTTGTACGAACTTGTTCTCCTTTTATCGACGAATATGAGAGGGTATAAACTCCTTTTCGAATGTGCCACAGAAGGTAGCTCACACGATTGTCTCCTCTTCATCGTCAATTGGAAGAGATCTTTGATGCACATTCCACCAATCGTGCGCGTTCAAATGGATCTGTAGTTGGGAACATATAACCCTTTTTTTGCAGGTACCTCTAGTAATTTGAAGTGATCCTCAAGCTCTGCCAGTCAATCTAGAGCCACGACCGGATACTTAGTCCCCTAAAATAGCGTGTTGCAGACCTTCTTGAAGTCGGCAAAGTCGAAGGTAGCCACATCCTTCTTCTTTGGAGTTTGAGGTATTTTGACTTCAGGCGCGGGTTGCTCTACTGGTGCCGCTGCTTTCGTTGCGGAATGGTTGGAGGCCAAGGTCTGAACGATCTATTGCAGGACATCTACCTGCTTCTTTTGGACTACAAATTGGGCTTCTAGATTACCTTCAAACTTGCTCTGTCATTCTTTCGCCCGCTTCTCGGCTCGCTCATAATGAGCCTCATCCCTCTGTTGACTTGCCTCAAGCATCCTAATCATTTGCTCAATCGGGTCGACACGGGGCATGGCTCGCTGGCTTCTGGAACTTATCGAGGTGCCGAAACTACTTTCCTGGGCTTGTACCTCTCTTGTGCTAACGTTTATGCTTACGCTTGAGTCATTCCTTCAAATAAAGGTAACTTATATTAGGCTTATAACGTATTATAGACTTATTATATGGAACGTATATCATTTTGGCTGAACGAGTTCAAGAGTTCGAATAGGAAATAGATCATTAAAGGAACTTTTCCGATACGAGGCTCAAAGAAACTTGAAGTTGTGCTCTAATACCAATATGTCACGCCCAGATTCCGGAGAATCGATAGTCGTCCCCCGGACATGACGCCGTGCGTGCCTAGATTGCACAAAGCACAAGGCTAAGGTATTTTATATAACGAGCACATATTTAGAGTACGCAGATAATTGAAACAACATGTTGAAACATAAAAAAGTTCTCTTTATTGATAATGAACATCTTTTACAAACTCTTGAATGAGTTGGATAATTGTCGCACGGGCTTACAAAAGTGAACTTAAAATGAGATAGCCGTCCTGTACATTACACCATTTTACTAAAACTTTAAAATGTTAAAGACCTTCTGGCGAAGCTATCGCCTTTCCACAGAGATATATAAGTCTGTGCATGAGCTCCTAGAAACTTCAAAACACTTCTTCTGAGGCACGATCAGGGCGTGCTGGTAGGTCGACTTGATCGGAAAAATAGCTAGGCTCCTTACATGATCGCCTTAGTACGGGGAACCTGTTGCAACGAGAGTCAGTACATCAAAATGCACTAGTGAAGGCGAGCTAACCCAACTATACCAAATCAAATATTGTTTATATGAAGCCTGCAAGTTACTTTGTGGTCTTTCTATCTTGCCTTTGTTTATTTTACAAGCAAGCATTAGATATGGAAATTTACTGAAATAAATGTGCCACCGTTTGGTGACTTTTACCTTCCCGTCTGAACCACCTGCACAATATTTACCATTACCTTCCCTACCATGAAGACATAGTTAGCTTGCACAGTTTAAATCTACATGGGGATCACTGGCAAGATACCATGAAGGACGAGTTATATTCTTGAACGAGGATGGTATGCAACGAATGTACGTGAGGTATTACACGCCATCCCGTCCAGCACGTGAGACTATCGTGAAGTTTCGTCCGGATCGGATCGGTGCCAGTGCCCCAATGACCATCCGCAGGAACCAAAGACCTTGTGCACAAGTTGTCTGTGATCAAACAACGTTTATACTAAGTTATTAATTTATGCTATTTAAGGCAACACGAGTACGAGACTAGTAGCATGGCATAATTTATTTTGCATAGTCTCCCTGATCAGTTTATTGCATAACAAGGGATGTTCTATACATAAAATAATTATAGAAGAAGTATACATTCTAACTTGAATTGAAACACTATGAAAGAACATTTTAGGTGAACTACTAGCATGTAACAAGGTAACCGTTTTCCATGTTGGTTGACAAGCACAAATAATCCAAGTATATTCCTTTTTATCTTGACATGTTTTAGTATTTTTGTATTGTTTGATCGGAATAATCAAGAATGCAATATTTTTAGGTGTGAGACTTGGAAGAAGGGTCAAATGAATTGAATTATAGCCACTCATAAGTTGGTTGGAGAAAGGAAGGGAAAGAGGTGCTTCAAGACTCCGTTCGTACGTCGTCTACTGCACGATCACCTGCATTACCACGAACAGCTGATCAGTAGCTCTTCTACTCTTTCTAAGCTCAAAATAAAATGCAATTCAACGAACAAAAGCAATAAAATCCATCAAAACCATTCAAGAAAACATAAAATCTAAAACCAACTCAAAAGCACGAAAGCAACAAGGCGACAACAAAAACTTTGCAAGAAAACTTGCAGCGGAGAGGTCCCTCTTGACTCTGCTGCTAAGTCCATCCTTGGGGCATGGTCCACTGAATATGGAAATTGATTCCGAAGAAAAAAATCCATAATGAGGATAAGATCTTGATTCAATCTATCCTAATTGAACGATACCGATTAATATTTCTTAGCCGCACTCCACGAATAGGGGGAACGGGACACCATAGACATGATGCAAGATATGACAGTAACTTGACAAGTACAATCAAAATCAACCACGGGGATACAGGTCATGCAATACATGTTTTACTAATAGCCTTGATCAGGACAGTTACATGAATTCTCAAGTTAGGGGTGCGCTACGTCTAGCCACTATCAGGATTATCAAGATGGTGTGCTACGTCGAGCTACTATCAGGAGTATCAGGATAAGGAGTATCAGGGTTATCAGTACATGATCAGGATTATCAAGAGTTTATTTATAATGTACAATCACTAGATCATGTCAGAAAATCAGGATCAATATCAAGAATGTCATATTCAGAAAATATCCAGGATTAACTAAATAACGGGACAAAAGAGAACCATAGAATCATCAAGGATTAAGCATGTTAAAAAGACTAAATTATTAATTTTTGCTGTAATTGCCTGAGCAAAAATAAAAAGAAACAGAAAAAATTATGGTGAGAATGAAGAAGAAGAGACGGGGGAAGGGGGCAAACGTGCGCCTGGCCCCGCCAAAATCTATCATCCCGTTACGGGAATTAACACGTCAGCTGTGGGACACAATATAACACAGAGAACGAAGAATTTAAGAAAAAAAGACCAGTTTATCATTGTGAATTAAAGAAATCTTATTTTAATTCGGGAATTAAGAGAATAAATTATTTGTAATTTAAGGTATATTACATATAAAGTATTGCATGCAATATATATTTCAAGGAAATGATTACCATTAGCTAAAGACATTTTCGAATCAGATAGATTTAAAATACTTGTCACACTGTAAAACAATTATGATACCATGACGAGTTTTACCTTTCTGAGATTATTGGTGAAAAAACTAAAATAATGGAAGATCTAAAGATACATGTTAAAATATTATTTGATATACCATTTTTTGTATTTAAATGTTTGTAAATTATTGTAAGACTAAATTTTAACTTGATATCCTCAATTATTCAAAACTTTCAACTTAATACCCTAAAGTATAATATTAGATAATTTAATACCTCAATTATAATTGTACAACTTAATATCTTAACAGTGTTAACGAAAAATTCTAAATAACAAAAATATTTTTTATTATGTCCCCCCTCTCTCCTCAACGGCTGCAGCGACAACGACAAACGGCGGCAGCGACAACGACAACGGCGACAACGACAACGGCGACAACGACAGAGGACATCAACACAATGGCGGTAGTAGCGGCGACGACAGCGGAGAGCGACGGTGGCAGCAGGGAGGGGATAATTTGGTAAAAAAAGTTTATTTATATTTCTTGAAACGAAAAAATTAACATCTGACCGACGGAGGATATCAACTTAAAAAATTTCAATAGTTGAACGTAGTGATTTGAATGATATTAAAGTTTAGGATATCAAGTTAAAAAACTTGAATAGTTGAGGGAATCAAGTTAAAATCAAGCCTTTATTCAAAGTTGATGAATATAAATATATTCATGATTAAAAGTTTTTTTATTGTTCGTCTATTAAATATTATTTTGATTCCAAAGAATAAAAAATTTAGAACTATAAAAATATTAAAAAAATAAAAATTTATGTGAAAAAGAATGAAAGAAAAAAAGAACATGCATGGGATGAGGGACAAGATAGTTCTTCTAGTTAGTATCAATAAGAATAATCTAAGTGATTCAATATAAAAAATAAGTTTCTTAGTTGCACGGATAAGACATTTTTTTCGGATCAACAAATAAAAAGTTAAAAAAAAATGCCAGACTCTGTCTTTACTTGATTAATAAAAGGGAGATTGAGACCCCTTTAAGGGATCCAACTTCCAAATCATCGCTTTCTCTGTCTTTTATTTTTTTTCTTAGATTTTATTGTCTTGCCATTGACGTCTTATGTCGTTTCTCTATACATTTTTTACAAGTTTTATGCAAATAAAATATCATTTACAAGTTTTTATTTTTTTTGTTACTTAATGTTATAATACATTTATAATTTTATTGCCATTAATAAAATAAATTCAGCTTTTTTTTACTTAATGTTGTTAGTTGTTTACATTTAACTTTTTTATGTCTATATAAATAACTTTTTTAAATTTCAATTTATAAATTTATATTTAAATTCAAAAAAACAGATTTATATATTTTTATAAGTTATTCCAAATTTTTTTTAAAAAATTCAACTTGTAAATATTTAGATTTTAATTTATACTTAAAGTAATATAAATTTTGATATAAATAAATTAAATAAGTTTTCTAAAAATAAATTTATAAATTTCAAATTATACTAAACATATAACTTATAAATTTTAAATAAATTTATACTTAAAGTTATATAAAAAAATTTCTAACAAATAACTTATAAATTTCAAATTATACAAAAATAACTTAGTAACATATAAATTATATCATATATATTATATATAAAAAATATATAAGTAAATGTAAATTTTTTTTTTTAACCCGGCCGAACCGGCCCGACCGTTAATAGGCCCGGACCCAGACCGGTTCGGCCCGGTCCTCCCTTGACCGGATCATGGGCCCGGGATTGGTCGGGATGAATCGGCCCGGACAGGACCTGGTCAAACCCGGTTGACTCGGGCCGCGGGCTTGCCTGGCCCGGACCGGACTCGGTTAAACCCGGTTAACTCAGGCGGCGGCCCGGCCTGGCCCAGCCCAATACACCCTATGATACTAGAACATTGAGACGAGTCTCACATTACCAAACCTTGTGCACAAGTTGTCCATAACCATGCAACGTCTATGCAAATAAAATCTTAAGCATAAATTGTACGGTAAAGAAATATAAGTAAAGCATTCTCGTTCTTGTTCTTACAGACATTCTCATTTCTTATTTTGGTTGGTGACCCGTAGGTTTCAATTTACAGACCTTCTCGTGGTCCGGTGGTACCAAAACATAAGTTATACTCGCATATGAAACGTTTCCTTCATAGTTACTATGCACTGATACACTTACCGCTGTACAAATGTTCAATAATATATTCACAGTTTACAAGCATGTAAAGTAGATTGCACAGTCTTACTTCTTTCTCATGTAATATTTTATAGCATTCTTGTGTCGACAGTACTAGCAGTTATCATTTATGTGTTTCTTGAATTCCAACAACATTGTATACAAGGCATCATTATTATCATGTGGACTAGAGCAACATTTAGTAAGGAAACGAAGTACAATACTAGTAGTATCATTTTATTGGGGCATGAAGGAGTAGAGAAGAAGGGATAGATCCACTCACTTATACGAATATAGTCTGCATTCCTCGATCCCACATACGCCTACGATTCCTCAAGAATGATCTGATGCGATGCACAGTCTTCTAACTTGGCATAACCGTACCCTCGAACCATGCTCCATAAACTATTCCACTAGATAAAGTTAAGCAAGGCTGCACCATCACACCAAGCATCTCAATTTTCTGCACACTTGTATCCCATTGGTCCAATCCATCTATAATTTTAGCGTAATGCCTCTACGTAGAGCGGGACATTACATGCCGGACTAGAAAACATGTTTTCGATTCTAATAAATCGATATACTGTCGGTACAGACCAGTACACCGTCGGTATGCCGATTTAGGTCACAACATGTTTTTAAAATTTTAAGTCAGGCTAAAATTGGTATATCGTCGGTATATACCAGTATACCGTCGGTATGCCGATTCCCATAGGCAATTCTAAGGAAAGTCAAATCAAGACGGATATTCCGGAACTGAAATCATGTTCCAAAACTGAACAAAAATTGGTCCAACAAGTTGTCAAGAATAAGGGTAAGTCTCATATAATATATAGACTAGATTTCATGGCAATCACTCCGGTCATCGTTTCCGACACCGAGTTTTCTAACCAGTAAATATCAGGATTTCTACAGGAAAAGTCAAAACCAAGCTCAAAATAGTTTCTGAAACATTCACAGGGATAAAAATTATGAGAGAAACATATTTAACGAAATGAGTTTTATGAAATTCTAAGTAATCAAAGTCAAGAAAAACGAAAACGACAATAAACACTTTTGTTCAAAAGTTTGACAAGATGTATTTGCCTCAAGTCAAGTTCCCAACCTAAACCTTCAACTCCACTACCAAGAGGGGTTCAGAAACCACACCCTTAGGCCTCAAGACCAAGCTCCTAGCTCCCGCGGAAAATGGAAAGAAAATGAAGAAAGTGAAGAAAGAAAGAAAAGCGAGAGGAGAGAAAAAATTAATTCATATATATAAATGAGGTAATTTAATTGCGACCGTCCGATCCGCCACGTCCCCGATCCAAGTCACGAGTTAAATCGATCTCGTTCTTCCAATAGAAAATCAAGAAACCATTAGAAAATAGAAGGTATCCAATACTATTCACGAAAATATCTCAATAAAAATATTTCAAAAATATCCAAGAGTAAAACAAATATTTGCCGGATGGTATACCGTCGGTATGCCGGAGTATACCGACGCTATGCCGGTCAGGTAGTAAAGTTTCAATTTTGAAGTTTTTTTGCGATTCTACGAGATCCATTAAAACATAGAAAACAACACAAAATACGTATCCATTTACCAATGCAGATACTGTGAGACGAGTCTCACAAAACTTGTCAAGTTTGTTGAAACTTGTGTCGATGAGAGGTACAATTTTCCATCTTCGTAGCAAGATCGTTGCTCGAATCTTGCTTTGAGATTGTTAGTCTCGAAAATACCAAGAACGTACGAAGGTACGCGAAAACCAAAATTACAAACTTTTATAATTGACTCTTGCAAAGACAAAAATAAAAATTACAAACTGACTTTTTAAAACATAATTGAGACTGCAACCAAGTTGCTACAAATTCAAAAAGGATATTATAGAAAACTTGAATAAAAAAAATGCTCATTGGGGTGATCAAAACCACCATTACTCAAACTAAGATTCTACCTTATTCGTCGATCTGCTCCTATGAACCAGCAAGTTCAGAGTCACGAACTTCTGGAACGCTCCTTTGTTACTTCAACATGAAATCCTCGGACAACATGTTGACTCCTTGGACTAACAGCACTTTATCGTTCCGAATTTTTTATTCTATGTTGTTCTGTTCTCCAAAATGAAGAACACTGGGATATATAAAGGGACAACCAACCCCTTGAGGAGCCCACTACCCTTTACTGACAGTAAATAAAGAGTTAAGTGCACAAAGTGAGCAGTTATTGCTGTTACCTCCAGTAATTGAACAGTTACTCCATTGGAGCAACTGAAGAGACCCAGGCAACAACTCTGCGCAGATGCCCCCGCATAGTTGCTGCGTGCAGATTACATGCGAAGAACGAAGTGTGTCATCAAAATACTACTTTGCGTTATTCGTTCGATTCCGAGTCTGACTCGGACTTAGCTCCTAAGAAAAATTCCAAAGAAATGAGTAACAAAATAAATAAACATTTCTTTGAGGATTTAAAACTTATCCATCTAAGAAAACACCCACCATGACAACCACATGGGCCACCACATTCCATGTGCATATGTCGCTATTAATGGGTTCCCCTCTCCCCGCTACCCCACATGGGAAGAGGGGACCAATTAATAGCGGTCACGTAATGGTTGTAAGCTTTTACAATCAACTTTGGTTGTAAGAATGTCATTGTTCCATATAAAATATATATTTAGAGCATCCACAACGAGGACACTCCAAACACATACTCCAAATTATTTACAATGAGTGTTTCTTTGATATTGACACACAATGGTAGACTCTAAATAAATACTCTAAATTAACCTCCTCTTTTTCCTTCCTATTTTTTCTTTTTATTTTTCTTCACTGTTTGGTAAGATTTTCTCTCTTTTCCATATTTATTTTTTATTCTCTTTTGGTGGGTCCATAAATTAATGTATCAGAGCTAGAGCACGCTCTAAATCTGGAGTGTCTCTTAGCTTTGTAGCAATTTTTAAGTATGAACAAGTGCCCACTGCAGCCTTCAAGTACTACAAAATTTGACTAAAGTCAAAATATAGCACTTAAAATTTCCTCCACTGTGAATTCTCTTATGGATGTATCAACATATATTATTAGAGAAAATAATAAAGAAAATAAAAATTATCTAGGGTACTAAAACACTTTATTATTTCTTAATAAAAGCTTTGTTCCACAAGATTACTCATTCTAGTCTCTCTTAAAAAAGGCTACCAAGACGTTCATAAACTCCAAAGCTCTCTCACATTGAGGATTAAATAGGAAAAACGCATGATCCTCCCCCTCGGACTCGAAAAATTCAATACTCCCGTCCCACTCGCTCTCCCTGAATCCGTCGTAGTAAGCCCTCGCTCTGTCCCTCAGTATATCCCTGCCTCCCACCGTCACCAGCATCCTTCCGCACTTCATCCAGCAGTACTTATCGCACCCTCCTAGCAAAGGGTTCACTCTAGGATCGTCGTTGCCGACCTCGTGGGTCCCACATACAAAGCTCCACAACGCGTCCACCTCGTCCGGCTTCAGCAGCGCGTCCGTGTCCGTGTCCAGCTCCGAACCCATCCTCTGGGTCCCCCAGAAGTACGGGTGGATCAGGGCCACCCCTTCCAGCCCGAACCCGGCCCGCCCGGCCTGCAGGGCAACGTTGTGGGCTATGTTGCCGCCCGCGCTGTCTCCGGCCAGGAAGACGCGCGCGGGGTCCCCGTGGGCCGAGATCCACTCGTCCGAGCCCGCGACGGCCCACTGCAGGCCTTGGAAGCAGTCGTCGTAGGCCGCGGGTATCGGGCTCTCGGGCGCGAGGCGGTACTCGACCGAGACGACCAGGATGTGGGCCCGGGCCGAGAGGAGGCTTAGGAAGGGGTGGTAGAGGCGGGAGAAGGCGCTTTCGGCGCAGAATCCGCCCCCGTGGAAGTAGAGGAGCAGAGGGAGCTTGTTAGCGCATTCGGGTAGGTAGAGGCGGGCCTTGACCGGGGTGTCCGGGTCGATGACGACGTCTCTGGAGGCGGTCCGGGTTGACGGGTCGGAACCCGGAGGCGCGTACCCGGAGTCGAGGCGTTCGACCGTGCCGTCCTTGTAGGCGCGGATTACGGGTCGGCATTGGTATCGGATCTCCTTGGTTGGATCCATTTTCATTGCTCGAGGTGGAAGAGGAGGAGGACGAAGTCGGTTGGTTGTTGTGAATGATACTATATATAGCGCGAGGTATAGAACGGAATTATATTACTTGCATGTGGGACACGCTACCTACCTTCCGTTGACATAATATCTCTAATAAATTTAGGTTTTTTTTTTCTATAGGCACTACGAATTTTGCTTAGGATAATTCATTACTTCAAGACAATTTAAATTTTTGTAATTTTTGTACAGTCCAAATTTTACTCAGAACAATCCAATCTTTTCCTTCCCAAACCAAAACCGTAACCCTAATGTCGTCGTCGGAGGAGGCGACGGCGGGAGGAGGAGGAGGAGGGAGGAGGAACACCCCGCCGCCCGTCCCCTCGCCGCCGCTGCTGCTGCTGCTGCTTATTCTCCTTTTTCTTTTTGGACTGTCAACAATATTGACAGTCCTTCCAATTGGAAGGACTGTCACAGTCCTGAATTTTTTTTGGACTAGCCTGGAACAACTTTTTCGATGACAAATTTGTAAATAAAAAAAAATGGACTAGCATAAGGGACAAGTATTATTAAGTTTTGGACCGAGAATTGAATTCAACCTAATCAAATAATAGATTCGGTTAGATTTGAAAATAAAAATAAAAATATTTAGTATTCTGTTTTAAAAATATTACAGCTTTTTATTTAATTTAAGTTTTAAATTTTAATTTCGGTTCAAAATCAAATAAGAATGGATATATATATATATATATATATATATATATATATAAAGGGATCAGATGACACATACAAATTGACATATAAAAAACACGCAATCTCAGACGTATATCAATAGAAATTAATGGTTTAGTTTTTTTTATAGAATATGTGTCTCTATTAAATAGTGGGTTGTATTAATTAGTGTGGGGCACAATTAATGTGTTGTGATTATTGGAAAAGAAAACTAATATTGATAATTATAATTAGTGGTCACATTAGACAAATCTAAGCCATTAATTTCTATTGATGTACGACTGAAATTGCGTATTTTTTTAGATATCAAATTGTATGTGTCATGAGATCTCTTCCTTCCTCCGGGTGCCTTATGGCAAAGAACAAGAAGAAAAATAATTTTTTTTTGTCCAATAGTCACAAATGGTGCCTCCACAGGTTGACATTCGATCCAACCTATTAACAAGCGATCCGCCAAAAGCAACCAAAATATTCCTTGGTGAATCGGGCGAAAACTTGAACTACACACATACATACTTTTAAAAAAGGGTAAAGCCAAAAGAGATATAAAAATTGGTGCTATTGCAGCTACACCTCCCGATTTGCTTGGTATACTGCGAAGAATGACATGTATCGTTAGGAAATACCATTTTGACACAACATGAGGCAGGGTGGGCATCGGATTAGCATGTATATAATTGTCGGGATGCCCCAAAACATTAGGAGCATAAAAATTCAAATGGAAAAAAAGATAACAAAAGCTACCCGACCAACTAGATTCTTTATATAAAAATAAGGGTAAGCAATTTTTTTTCATCTTTAAATATACTCCCAATGGATTATTTGATCCATATTGATGCAATGCGTCCAGATGAAGAAGACTGATGCCTACTAAAATAAAGGGGTGGGGGGGGGGGGGTGGGTAAATGATGGAGACTAAAAAAATGATTTAAGGTGGCATTGTCCACAGAGAAACCACCCCAAAGCCAAGTCATTAGTATATTCTGCTACAGGTATGGAGCTAGCTAAGCTTGTAAATTACTGTAGCTCCCCAAAAGCTCGTATGACCCTAAGGTGGTACGTATCCTATAAAAGTTGTAACAATCATTAATAGGAATATAAAAACTCTGAGACACCAAACTAGTTTCCCTAGGACTGCTATAACTCGCATGATATAGACTACGAAAAATATGAAGGTAAACCACAATGAGAAACATACTGGCCCCATTTGCATGCATATAACGGAGCAACCAGTCTCCTTCAATATCTCTCATAACATGTTCTATGCTGTTGAAAGCTAGATCCACATGAGGCATGTGATGCATAGCTAAAAAAATGCAAGTCACTATCTGAATAACTAAACAAATACCAGCTAACGGACCGAACCCCTACCAATAACTAAGATTGCTTGGGGTTGGATAATCTATCAACTGCTGGTTAAGTGTGGATGATATATGTTGTTTAAGAAGAGAGAATTGTTGGTTTCTTATAGTCATTTCTCTTTTATATCGTGACAACTCCTCTTCCCCCTTATTTACCCCTTGCCTTGATGGAAATTGGCTTTGCTGCACCCTAAATAATCATTGAGAATATTCATCCCATTTTGGCGAGAGGGAGGTAGTAAATCACCTGGGCTACGAATTTGTCGGTTGGTTTATTCTCGAAATACATTCAAAAAAACCTGCCAGTTTCTTAAGGGCGCTAGCACGAATGACTAGTCATTAAGAAACCCATAAAAGAAAATGGATTACATCGCCTTTCATGAATTCGTTTTGCCTGCGTGCAAACTACCTACCCTTTTCAAAAGAACGTCGACTTCAATCTCAACAAAGAAAGAACGTAAATGAAAGCATCATTGCTTGTTGTCCTATTACTCTTTATTTTTGCCTGCCTTGTGGAGCTTTGGAAATGAGAGAATTTTCAGAAAGTCACTCTCGAAAACTCTTATTGGATGATAGAGAGTCAATATGATATTGGCGTTGATTTTACCAACGAAACGAGAAACTTTTTGTCTTTTTCATTCAGAACCCTATTAGTAAGCGGGCTCACACCCAGACTCTGACTTCAATGGCCTCAACACTCCGGCGTGAACATGAACAAGCGTTCTCTTACATAATTGCTTTATAATAGTAGTCGATCCCTCGTTTGTTACTTTTGATGTTGTTCACGCGATGATCTTCTATCTTTCCAAGAGCACTATACTACCCTGTACGTAGTCTATGTCTGGGGAGACAAGTGCGGTAGAGAGGTCCTCCACTTTGATTCCCGTATTGTTAGCATCTCCAATCCGAGAGTTGGGATGACTCTGTTAGGTCTTTTCGGTCCAGAGACGGACGATAATGGACCTACAGCCCTTGCTTGTGGACCAGCTGCAGAGCTAACCTTTGTTCTATTGGTTTGGTGGTTGCTACCAAGATGATTTCTTTATGCCCATCAAAGAACCTCGAGATGCTAATCCGCGAAAAATGATACGAGAAATGCGAAAGAACTCAACTACGGGACGAGGGCGACCTTTGGAAATACATCGATTTCTTACTCGTGCAAAGGAACTATTTCTTGGCAACTTGGACAACTTATAATGATGTTTGTCCCGCATATCAGACGGAAGATCGGGATCTTTACTAAAGGCTTTATAAATCTTTTGTCTCAATTCATATTTAGCCGCGAGCAAATCGACGTTTGTGATCTCGTATATTTCGCTTATTCGACATCTATCTTACTTAGTTTCTCCCTCATCTTTTAGCAAAAAGTCGGTCCACGGTGGTAAAGTCTCATCTTTTGTGTTGGCCGAAGTGACAATAGTCACATTGTACCCTCGAATATGTTCGAAGATCTCAAAATGATCTTTCAGTTCTGGGGAGAACTTGCAAAACTTCGTTTCCATCGAGAATTGAATGGAGTTTTTTCGTATTTCGATCGGAGAATCTAACATAGACATTACTGTCGAGATTCGGACAAAAAAATAAGACATTCCATGCATTCGGAGAGCGCTTTCTCATGCAAAGTCACTGACATATCCTGTGTCTTTTCGGACTTGAATCAAAACGACTTTCCTGCTTGGAAATAAGGGCCCCCTTTTTTTCTTAAAGAATCTCTGACCGCATAAAATCTCCATAGCCAATTTGGAAAATTGGATTTTCAAATCAGAGGCTGCTTTTGGTACTAATCTTATTTTACATGATCCAGGAACTTCCATAATGTAGGCGTGATTCAGTTTGAGCAACAGATCTTGACGTGGTACATCTTCGTAATAAAATTGGAGTGGAAACATCATTATGAGATTGGCCTTTTTTTTAGAATGAGCACTGTGAACTATCTACTTCAAAAATGATAGTTGATCGAACCGAAACCAACGTAAAGTCAACGACTAAATAACGGAGTAACTTCGTCATGCGATATTTTCTTAGTGATTCTCTCATGGTATTTTGGCTCGCAATAAAGCTAGGATCCAGATCGAGCATGACGTAGTCCTATCTATCTACCTCTCCAGACACAATATCTTAAGTACCTATGATGGTGACTACATCTGCTGTCATGTGATATTTGGACATAGAATTGAGTCCTTGTGAATGGGCAAAGCCAGGTGCTCTTATTTTATGACGGTAGGGACGATTGCTTCCTTTACTGACAAGAAGTATACCAAATTCTCCTTTAGGTGCTTCAACTGCGGTATAGGTAGAAGGAGCAGGTACGAAAAAATCTTCTGTATAAGCTTCAAAATGGTGAATTGAGGTAGAGTAGACCAATGATCCTGTAGTCATTTGGCCGGCTATGGAAAAAAATGCTTGCATTTGCTCCCCTAAACTAAAATTGGTCCTATCTCTCTCCAAACCTAACGTGGTAGTTTCCCATCATAAGGCTTTCTATCTATAGATTAAGCCATTAACAACCAAGGACCCATTCATTCAGAACTCAGTTGACTACTTCTATAAATAAGGCGGAGCGTCCTTGGTTCAACATTATAGAACATAGGCTTCAGCACTACTACAATGCTTCCTTCCTTCGGGCGCCTAACGGCCACCTTGCTATGAGAATGATGCTTTTCTAACACTTGGCTAAGTCGTCGAACCCTCGCGCTGACCATTCGCTTTCTCAGTAGCGAAAGAGCTTCCTTCCTTCGGGCGTCTTACGGTTACCGCGGAGTGGAGAGAGATGGGACCGGTTGACATCAAATTGTATGTGTCAAATAGGGAAGGGATCGGATGACACATAAAATTTGATATCTAAAAAAAATACGCAATCCCAACCGTACATCAATAGAAATTAATGGTTCATATTTGTCTAATGTAACCACTAAATATAATTATGAATAGTAGTTTTCTTTTCGAACAATCGCAACATATTAATTGTACATCCCACTAATTAATACAACCCACTATTTAATAGAGATACATATTCTATATAAAACTGAACAATTAATTTCTATTGATGTACGACTGAGATTGCGTATTTTTTAGATGTCAAATTGTATGTCACCCGATCTTTTTCATATATAATAATAATAATAATAATAATAATAATAATAATAATTTTTTACTATAATTCAACTATAACTTTGGATTCGGTCTATTAAACAATAAAAATAGTTTAACAAATAAATTAAATATAATTGAGTTGAGTATATCAGTTCAGTTTGATTATGAATAATTTTGGTTCGAGTTCGATCTAGATTTTTAGACTTTTGATTTATTCAATTTTTGTTATAATGTGGGTTACTAAAGGGTTGGATTTTCACTTTATTTTTAGTCCCATATTGGTTAGAGATTAGTATTACACCTTCATTGAGTTGTATAAATAAGACCTTTGCCTCCCACTATGTGATTACACTAATAAGAGATCTTCTCTTCTATTTTCTTCTTCCTTCTTCTACGTTTATTCTAACACATTATCAACACAAAGTTCTAACGGGAGAAAATAAGCGAGAGCATCTCAGTGAAGTCGTCATTTGCGGATTCTCCACTATGGTAATAGGTATGGTTATTTATGTTTATTTTTTTGCATATGCATAACCTAGGCGCAGCCTGATTTTGATGTTTATACATCTCTTGGCAAACTGCTAGAGCAAAAAGAATAATTTTTATCCATTCATCTCACATCTTTAAGTTAACTCTGATAGCACATCGATGTTAATTTCATATAGATCTCTCAGAGAGAACGCTGGATTTATTCTTTCTTTATTTATTTCTTTTATATATGTTAATATATTCAGATTAAAACCATCAGAGATCTGATGACCATGAACATGAATTGTTTGGTCTATATATATAAGACTTCTGGAACATCATTGTTCGAAGCATACCATATGTGATATTTTTGAAAGGCTTTTTGAACATAATTATTGTTCGAAGCATACCATGAACACGATTTATTTGTTATAAATAGACTTCTGAAACATCATTGTTTGAAGCATACACCATACACATGAATTATTTGGTGATTTACCAAGTTTTATGTTAACTTGTTATTATTGATCTTATACAACAATATGTTTAGCCTCACAAAGCATGATTTTAAGCCTCTAAACTTAGAAGGTCAGATCTTTCTTAACTGGAGATTGGATGCTGAATTGCACCTTCAAGCCAAAAGCTTAGGTGACGCAATTGTGGCTGATAAACCAATATCTGCACAAGATAAAGCGAAGGCTTTAATTTTCCTAAGATATCATATTCATGATGATCTCAAGGCTGAGTACTTAACAGTCAAGAATCCCTTGGTGCTATAGAATTCTCTAGCTGAGAGATATCATCACCAAAAAATGGTCATACTACTAAGTGCACTCTATGAATGGCTTAATCTACGTTCCCAAGATTATAAGACAGTTGCAGCCTATACTTTTGCTATGTTCAAGATTACTTCACAATTAAAGTTATGTGGTGAATAAGTGACAGAGCATTCGATGCTAGAGAAAATATTCACCATATTTTATGCGACTAATATGATACTACAACAGGCGTATAGGGAGAGAAATTTTAAGAAGTATTCCAAACTCATTGCTGTCTTACTCGTGGCTAAAAAAAAATGAGTTATTAATCAAAAAATATACTAGTAGACCAACTAGGTCTGCACCAATTCCAGCTGAAGTGAATACGACTAGTGCTCGAAAAAATATGACCAATACTAGGGGTCAAAAAAATCATAGAGGTAGAGGGCATGGACGCCGTAGAAGCCAAATAAATGACTATAATCCGGGTCCAAGGAACGATATACAGTTCAAAAATAAGGGATTTAATCCTCGAAGAAATAATGCCCAAATTCCCAATCCAGCTACTCCAACTGATATTTGCAAACGTTGTGGAAGAACTGGTCATTGGATGTGAAACTGTCGTACCTCACAAAAAAAATTGTACGAGTATGATGCCTCAAAGGGTGTGGAGACTAATCTCAATGAGGTACAACACACATGAATTTTAATGATTTCTTCCAAGATAAGGATGTAAACACAATTTTGGAAGACCAGTTCAATGCCATGATAGACAAAGTTAATGAATAGTTATTGTATGCTTATCTAAGTTTATTTACTTTCCACTTTGAATAAATTGATCATTATATGATCAATAGTCTAGATAGTTTACTTTCTTTGAAACAGTTTTATTTAGATTTAGATTAAGTTATAATAATTAAAAATATGCCAACTTTAACCATTTAGTAGCATATTAATATATTATTAATTTTTGTTTTTGAAAGGTATGGACAATGATGATAGAATATGCTTGATATATAGTGAAACAACTCATACTATATTAAAAACTAGGAAGTTTTTCATAACATATGCCTCAAACACTGCCAAGGTGACCACCATTGCTGGACCCGTGCATATTATAGAAGGTTATGGTAAAGTCGATGTTGTGTTGCCAAATGAAACACACGTAGTCATTCAAAATAGATTATTTTCTAGTAGATATAATAGAAATCTACTTAGCTTTAGAGATATTCGAATGAACGGGTTTCATGTTAAAACCATGAACGATGATAGCAAAGAGTATCTTTGTATCACCTATAATATTGGAAGCAATAAGCTCACATTAGAAAAGTGCAAGTTAATCTCCTCGGGGCTATATCAAACTACTCTGAAGGTAGTAGAATCTTACCCCATCACTAGAAAAAGGCTAAAGGATCCAAGGAATCTAATCCTTTGGCATGACATATTGGGTCATCCATGATCAACTATGTTGAGAAATGTCATCAACAATACTAATGAGCATAATTTATCATACCAAAGTCTTTCCTTTCCTACTGAAAATTTGTGTGTAGCTTGTTCACAGGGTGAACTCATTATAAGACATTCACTTCTCAAAATAGCTTCTGAATTATCACCATTCCTTCAGAGAATACAATATGATATTTGTGGACCAATTGATCCTGCTAGTGGACCTTTCAGGTATTTTCTGGTTTAATAGATGCTTCTAGTCGATGGTCAAATGTTTCCTTACTTTCATCTAGAAAATGTGCCTTCTCCAAGTACTTTCTCAGTTGATTTAGCTTAAGACTCATTTTTCTGACCAACATGTTAGAACGATTCGACTTGATAATGCAACTGAGTTCACTTCTCGTACTTTTGATGATTATTGTGCTTCCGTAGGAATAAAAGTTGAACATTCGGTCCATAATGTTCATACCCAAAATGGTTTTGTAGAGTCATTGATTAAGCATTTTCAGCACATAACAAGGCCTTTACTCATGTAATCAAACTTACCCATTTCAGCTTAGAATATTACATGCTGCTAAATTGATCATTGTTAGGCCAACTGTATATCATAAATTTTTACCATCACAACTTGTGACAGGCCATCAACCTAACATCTCTCATTTGCATAAATTTGGTTGTGCTATTTATGTTCATAGGGCTCTAAAATGGGACCTCAGTGTCGTTTAATAATTTATATTTGTTTTGATTCACCCTCAATCATTAGATATTTGGAACATTTAACTGGTGATATTTTTACTGCTAGATTCACGTATTGCCATTTTGATGAGACTAAATTCCCGCCGTTAGGGGGGATAAGAAAGAAAGAAATGTTCTTACAGAACCATTCGCCACAAATAAACAACATAAATTATCGTGGGATAATCCTACTCTGTCTCATCTAGATCCTTATACTAATCAATATGAAACTGAGGTAAGAAGGATACTGTATCTACATGAGATTGTAAATCAAATGCCAGATGCATTTACTGATGTAGTTAAAATGATTAAATTACATGTGCCCACTGCAAATGTGCCAACTAGAATTGATATTCTCGTAGAATTTTTTTTAGAGTGGCCAATGAATCTACTGCACGCCATAAGCATGGTTGACCTATAGTTCCGAAGGACTTAGTCCCTAGAAAGAGAAAATGCCCAAGTAACACTCTTAAGGAGGTTACACATAACGCTCAAGAAGAGGTTATGAATGACAGATCCATACTCTCTGAAAACCCAGAAGAGGTTATTGTCTTAGAAAAGATAAAAGCCCAAGAGGAGGCTCAAGTACCTAAAAGCAAAGAGATCTTAATATTTTATACATATACAAGAGAGGTATGGGATAGCAAAGATATAACAATAGATGAGATATTCTCATTCTCAGTAGCTACTAAAATATCTAAGGGTATTGATAACACTGAACCACCTACCATCGATGGATGTCGACTGTCACGCCCCAGTCCCAAAAATACGTAGGATTAGGAATGCGTAAGCATGCCAGCTGTATTTATATGACAACTCCAATATATGGATACCATAATACATACGTACGCTGTAATATGAATGTAAACTCACATGTGGTATATATAATATCATAAGTCACAGATATACTAATCTCATCCATACAACAAGTCATAGAAAAGAAATAACTAAACTAGAATAATGAGTCTGAATAATCCAAAATAATAGTCGGGTGGAGACAAATCCACTACCAATGACTATATCAAAACTAGAATGAGAGAGGAGGGTAAATCTTCTATATAAAATAAGATGATGATATAAGAGTATCAGCTAAGAGATCCAACGCTAGAGATAATCAAGGATGCACAGAAGGTAAGACCTCCTCGGCAGAAAGTAATGCGTCAGGTCTTGGCCCGTACTCCTACGGATACTCATGATCGTCTACACCTGGAAAGGGACCAGGTCCTCAGAGGGACGTAACAAGATACATAGAAGCATGCCAATTTGAATACAGTAAATATGCATAATAGGTAGAAAATATATAAGTACGTTGTACAAGATAATCTATATGAATGCATAATGAGCACAACTTTTCGACGTATGGGCATGGGTAGGCTACTCTATCTAATCTCACAACTCACACATACGTCTAGAACATTAGAAATCGACATACCTCAAGGGTAGCGACCAGCATGACACCAGAAATTGACATACCTCGAGGGTAGCGACCAGCGCGACACACTACCGTAGTGCGTGCTAGATACTACGGTTTACCAGAGTGGTTATAGCCCATACGCCTACTGATTGTCCTCTCCTTCCATGATACTATGTGTCAAGTGTGTGTCAACATATATAATATATAATTATGACTGAAAGGAAATACACATGCAATAAATATATAAAAATATAATAAGCATGCAAAATACTATAAGCAATTTGGCAAGGTATCTTGGTGTAAGCGTCCAGACGTCAGGCACAATGGATCAGAAACTATGGCATCAGAATGAACGTCCCCGAATACTGAAATAAATATCACCAACGTTCAGAATAAGCAAGATAGCTAGAAAATACTACCCTTTCGTCTAATTTGGACACAGGGGCAAAACAATAATTTCGGGTCAAAACGGGCTCCACATGTGGGCCACTTTGTACCGAAAAATGTGCCAGGGGTAGAGGTCTCTAAATGGGACAAATTATAGGTCAAACAAATTCTAAAAGTCAATACGGACTCAACGGTATATTTAATTTTAGATTCTGGTGAGCCGAACACAAATTCGCCCAAAAAGTCAACCGTAGGGCCCGCAAATAGGTGGCTTGGTCAACTATCTCAGAATCATGTGAAACTTGGGTCACAGGGCCAGCATGATACCACAAATCCAATAGCACAAGTTTGGTCGCATTCTGACGAGCGTACACTAAATGGTGCGATATTTTGTAAAAGTCGTGATACATGGCCTTTTTATGGATATGGGGTGATTCCGACGCACACACACGTCCAAATCACTTTCCGTGAAAGCCCGCACGTCAAGATATACCATACGCGCCTTTCGGTATAATTGGTACATGACGAGATGGTCCCGTTTGACGGTACGTGCTCCGTATCACAAGATTTTGTGTTTCGAAAATAAGTTTTTATGAGTTTTTAACCTAATTTATCTTCGATTCTAACATATAATAAAATAAAGTAATTAACAGGGATTGATCTCGGTTATATGGAATTCACATAGCAAAAAGAAAATCTAAGTTTAGATGTCTGTGGAGGAAGATATCAGTCCTTAAACATGGGTGGTCGTAACAATTTTTCTGAATTAAAAGTTATGATTTTTCTCTAACATGGTCTCGATTTTTACCTAGGGTTTAACGCTATTCGAATGAAACTAATACACAGAGTTGGAATAGGGATATGTCGTGAACATACCGGTAAAGACGGATCAGAATTTGGTCGCAAGATGGAGCAGAAAACAGCGCGTGAAGTCGGGGTCGTCGCAGTCAAATTCTGCTGTTGCTGCAGTGTCCGCGCGGTCGCGCGGCGGACGGCGGGCAGCGGCATCGCCGGCGGCGTACATCCAGGCGGTGGTCGGTGAGTGGAGAAGTAGGCGGAGGTCGGGAGTCGGCGCTGGGTTGGGGGTGAGAGCTAGGGTTAGGGTTTAGGGTTTGAGACTTTACATTATATATATAGAGAGAGAGAGAGCGGGTGAGGGTGAGGGTCGCGGCTCTGTGAAAGGGGGGGGTCGGGTAGTTAGATCGAGGGTTAGGTTTAAGGGGGGTTTACTTAAGGGTTAATTAGGATTATTAGATTAAGGGTAATTAGATTAAGGATTTTAATTTCTTTTCTTTTCTTTTTCTCTTTTCTTTTCTTTTCTATTAACTCTATTATTATTATTATTATTATTATTATTATTATTATTATTATTATTACTATTACTATTAATATTATTATTATAACTATTACTTATGATTATTATTATTATCAATAACATTATTATTATTAAGATTATGATTACTATTATTTAATAACTATTTATTATTTACGTATATATTTGAGGTAATAAAAATCCAAAAAATATATTTGTACCCCAAAATTAAATTCTAAAAATCTATCACTCTCCCACAAGGATCCCTAAAATAAAATAGTAGTTTGTACAATAATTCTAAATAATTAATTATCTAGATAATTAAATCAATAATATATATTATCTAATTAACTACGGAATAATATAAATAAATTCCATGATTAATTAATTAAATATAATATTTAAAAATATAGGGTTATACATCGACAAAGAAAAGATTGGCCAAAATGGAAGGATGCTATTCAAGCAGAATTGGATCCCCTTAATAAACGTGGAGTGTTCGGACTTATAGTACAAACACCAAAAGACGTCAGACCGGTAGGTTAAAAGTGGGTATTTTATAAGAAAGCGGAATAAAAAGAATGAAATTGCTCGATTTAAGGCATGATTAGTGGCACAAGGGTTTTCTCAGAGACCCGGGATTGATTACGAAGATATGTATTCTCCTGTAATGGATGCAACAATATTCCATTATTTGATAAGTCTAACAGTTGAGAAAAAGCTGGACATGAGACTTATGGACGTTGTAACAACCTATCTATATGGTGATTTAGATAGCGATATCTATTTGAAAATCCCAGATGGATTTAACCTACCCAGCTCAAAAGCTAAGAACATGCATTCCATAAAGCTAAGACGTTCATTGTACGGTTTAAAATAATTTGGAAGAATGTGGTACAACCGTCTTCGTGAATATATAAAAATAGAGGGATATGAGAATAATCCTATATGACCATGTGTCTTCATAAAAAAATCTAAGGAGAGTTTCACTATAGTTACAGTATATGTCGATGACATAAACTTGATTGGAACAAGACATGAAATCAATGAGACTAAAAACTATCTGAAAAAGGAGTTCGAGATAAAAGATCTCAGAGACACGAAATATTGTCTCGGATTACAAATTGAGCATTGTACTAATAGAATTTTAGTGCATCAATCCAAATACATAAAAAATATATTAAAATAGTTCAATATGGATAAAGCTCATCCCTTTAGCACTCCAATGGTTGTTCAATCTTTAGATATCAATAAAGATCCATATCATCCTAAGGACGTCAATAAAATGATGCTAGGAACCGAAGTACTGTACCTTAGTGCTATTGGGGCATTAATATATCTATCACAATATACAAGGCCAGATATATCATTCTCTGTCAATTTGTTAGCTAGATATAGCTCGACGCCAACTCGTAGACATTGAAATGGCATTAAACATGTGATCTGATATCTTCGTGGAACTACCGACATAAAATTATTTTATACTTGTGGTTTATCTGACATCGCAAATCTAGTTGGCTTTGCAGATTCAGGTTATTTATCTGATCCCCATAAAGTTTGTTCACAAACTGGATATGTGTTTCTTAATAGCAATGTAGCTATTTTTTGGCGTTCAACAAAATAGACAATGGTTGTTACCTCCTCAAATCACTCAAAAATATTGGCTCTCCATGAAGTAAGTAGAAAATATATTTGACTGAGATCGTTGATTCAACACATTCGTAGCTCCTATCACCCTTCCCCTACCATAGATATTTCAACTGTTATTTATGAGGATAATGCAGCATATATTGCACAAATTCAAGGTGGATTCATTAAAGGAGACATGACCAAGCATATCTCACTAAAGTTTTTTTACACTCATGAGCTTCAGAAGAATATTGATATTGACGTCCAATAAGTTCGCCCAAGTGATAATCTTGCAGACTTATTCACCAAATCGTTGCCAAAGTCAACTTTTCAAAAACTAGTTCATGGAATTGGAATACGACGTCTTCATCAGCTGACTGTTCATGATCAACATCATCAAGCAGAGTGATTATTTCAGGGGGAGATATATTTTGTATGGACTATAACGCATTGTACTCTTTTTTCTTAGTCATAGATTTTTTCTCATTGGATTTTTCCTGACAAGATTTTAATGAGGCAATATTAAGCGTGTCCAACACCTATGTCACTCTCCGTTCCCGAAATATATATTTTGAGATATATTTATTTTTTTGCTTGTATTTATTTTTTGCTTAGAGTATTTCTTGCTTACATGATAATTAGGTTGCATGCATGGAGACTAGACCCATTCTTTGGTTCAATTAGACCCATGGTTTAATTGTTGGGTTGGTTCATTCACGAGTTGAACCCATGGTCTAAACCTCAAACCCTAACTATAAAACCCAACATCTTTCTCTCTCTTGCCTCATTCTTTCTATGTCCTCTTTTTTCTTCATTTAGGCAAGTACACCTTGTACCACATGGAGAAATATTTGTCACGCCCCAGTCCTAAAATATCGAGGGACTAGACACGTGGCAATGGCCAGCAGCTCGCACCGATGGACAAACCCAATTTAATGGATCCATCGGGGCATACTTAATCTGTATTACAACAGTCAGGGTTTACTAATCTCATCCACAGAATAAAAACAGTAATATCAGCAAAAGAAATAAATAACATCCAGTCACAAGTAATTAAAAATCGGGGAACAACCCGATATTAAGTCTGTTTACAAAAGTTCATTTAAACAGGAAATAAAGAGTTTAATGGCCATAAAGACTGAGCATGGAAGAAGAAGATGTTCAGGAGAAGTCCTCAGCAGCACCTCGTCCTCAGGTTCCGGTACTGCTCCTAGAAGTGCTCCTGTTCCGTACACCTCAGGGTAGATCTCGTCTGCTAAATCTGGGGACATAATCCATTCCAGGTCCTCAAGGGACATAGCAAGGTACAGATAAAATAAGCCAAAAATAATGCAGTACAGAAATAAAGGAAATAATAGGGTAAATAAATAAACCAGCTAAGTGATATGCAAGTGAGAGTTTTAGTCATACTCAGGCTGAGACCACTACAGAATCAGTGTCGGAGAAACCATAGCAGTATTTTCTCGAAGGGCCAGAACTTGCGCCAAAGCTCTATATCAGAGACTAAGACACCTCCAGATGACAATAATTATAATATAATCAGCCTTGATATGGTAATACTCTCCCCACCCAATGTAATCTCACGTCACAGTTCACAATGTTCATGTTACGCAAGATTAAACTAATACAATAAGTCAGGATAAAATTTAAGCATGTAAAGATGTCATAAACCTGTATCCTATACAGAATTACCTTGAATATTTCAGGAAGATTCTGTCTCATGATTCGTGTCAAGTGTCCTGGGTATAATGTACTTGATATGGCAAGTACGAGAATGTAAATGTCACGATATCCATCTCTAGGTGACGTTGCACAACCCCGCGTACGGTGTTGGCACCCGACTATTAATCAGACGCTAAGCAAGTCACACGGCCCTAGGGTTGAGCATGTACAACAATCACAGAAAATAAATCAAGAGAACAAATGAATCATTATACTGCAATTATGGCAAGGTACACTTGCCTGGGTTTCCGGCTCCAATTGTAGCTCTGGCTTCATCGGGGATTGCAAAAAGTACTTTTGTTGCTGAAATAGACATCACCATCAGATCCAGAAAATATTAATCATCTAGAAACGCTTGTCCTTGAGTCCAATTTGGACACAGGGGCAAAAATGATATTTTGGGTCAAAGCGGGGTCCACATGTGGGCCGCTTTGCACCGAAAAATGCATCAGGGTCAAAGGTCTCCAAATTGGTCCAACTTAGTGTCAACAGGTCAAGAACGATGATATGAACCCAACGGAACTTCCAGAATTGGATTCCGATGAGCCGATCACAAAATCGCCCGTCAAGTGGAGCCTGTGGGGCCCACGACACACGATTTTGTCAACGTTCTCAGAATCGAACCAAACTTGGCTCACAGGACCAGCATATTGCTACGAGTCCGATGGCGCAAGTTTCATCTTGATTCGACGTGTGTATACTAAGTTACAACGAGATTCAGAAAGGACGGATACGGGACGGTGTACGCGGATACGCATTGATTCCGGTGTGCACGCACATCCGAATCAACTTCTGTGAAATCCCGCACGTCCGTATCAACGGCGCGCACGTATCTGTGAAGACCGTACACGACCAAGTCATCCCGTTTGGCGGGGCGTACTCGGTTCCGGGGTGAAACTGGGCGTTGGTTTTCCTGTTTTTGGATCGCGGTTCGCCACAGGTAGCGATGCACCGAGCGGGTTGCACGGACACCGAGGGGGTCATGCAGGCTACGCGATGCAACTGACGGAATCGAAAATAGAGCTACGAGGAGAGAGATATGGGTACCTGAACAGGGCTCCAGAAACTGCGTTTCTCGTATCTGACACGTGTCCGAGTCGTGTCAGGGTGCTGTGTCCACAGAAGTTAGGGTTAGGGTTTCTGGGTCAGAGATTCTGCGGCGGCCGGAGCTGTGGCGGAGGGAGGCCGGGGGCAGCGGGGCGGCGCTGGCCGGAGGCGGCGGCGTTCGCTGGCGGAGGCGGGCTGGCCGGAGGCGGCTGCTGCGGGGCTGACTGGAGTCGGCTGGGATGAGGAGACGTCGACTGGGCGGGGGATCGGAGGACGGGAAGGAGTGGCAGAGGCGAGGGCCTGAGGCGGGAGGCGGAGGAGAGGGTGGATCTGGAGGTGGAAGAGAGTCGTCGGCGGGGGGGGGGGGGGAATTGGTCGGAGAAGAGGGGTTATATAGGGCGACCGGGGGAGAGGGAGAGGCGACCGGGAAGGGGGAGGGGAACCGGAGGGTCGGGGACGCGAGCGGGCGGCGGGTGCAGGAGCTGGAACGGCACGGCTGCCGGCGGCGGGAGGTTTCGTCGGTTAGGGAGAAGAAAGGTTAGCGGGTGCGGGTTCGACGGGCGGACGGGTCGGGTCCTAGCGGATCCGGCCCGATCCAATAAAATGGATTACGGGTCGGGTCGGGCTAGTGGGTCGGGTCTGGGTTAGACCCGGATTCGACCCGCTAAGGATTTGGTTCGGTTTAAATGAACCCGGTTCGGTTCAGAAATTGGTTTGGTTTATTTCAAATAAATCCGGTTTATTTTGGTTTAATTAATTAATTAGTTTTTAGGGCTTTTAAAATGCTTCCGGGGTCCAATAAATTCTCGAAAAATTACCCTATGTCTAGTTTTTTATTTTACACCATAAAATATTATTTTCTTAATATTTTAATATTATTTATTATCATTTAAAAATCATTTAAAAATTAAAACACCTGAATTTAATTACAAAAAATTCCCAAAAAATTCCAGAAAATTGTAAAAAAACCAAATTTAAAAATTCTTGAAAATCAGGGGGTTTACAATCTACCCCCCTGAAGAGGATTGCGTCCTCGCAATCAAAAAATAACCGGTCAACAGAGATGACCCGGTTGTAAAATTTATTCGAAGCACATCAAGATCAAGGAGAATCAAGGTTGAGAGTAACACCTAGGAAAAATTATTTCCCTAAGCAATAGAAGTTATGCATTTTTCCAATTGTAGGAAATCTAGAAGATTACAGTTTTTAAAAAAACCAGGTTATCCTTTAAAACATATTAGATTAACAATTCTAAGTTATCACTAGATTATCAATTATTAGCAAGTTAAAACTATCATGTTAAGTCTAGGGTCACGAACCAGCAGGCACGAAATAAAGCAATACTAGAAACGGAAAAACTATAAAAACTTACGCGCATTAGCTACTCCATGATTCTGCGCGTCTCCCACAGTCATCGTGAAAGCTTGTCCGCGTCCTTGAGGTGGTGCCCTCTGCTGTTGCTGGGCTTGCTGGTAGGGTGCTGCTTGAAGTGCCAAGGGTGGCCTTGGTTGATGTCCTCCTGGTGCTGGTAGAGCTTGTTGGTTCGCCCTTGGTGCTCCTTCTCCACGTTCAGGGCAATCCCTTACCGAATGCTGACGGGATTCGCATGCTAAACACAGTCCTAATCTGCATTGGCATTCCTTGGCGAGATGGCCTGCTTTGCCACAGTAGTGACAAGTAGAAAGGAATATCACTTGTGGTGTAGCTGCTTTCTACTATTGGTGAGGTCTCTTTGCAGCTTCTTCTTGTGGTGCTCTGGCTGTTGCTGATGGGGAAGGCCGCTTCAGACTGGTCTCTCTCCTGGTGACGCGCTCCATGCGTCGGGCTGCAGCAAGGACGTCCGAGTACGAAGTTGGTGCAATGGATCCAATTAGTTTCTGTAACTCGAAGTTGAGTTCGTCGAAAAACTTCTCGGTCTTCTCTTCTTCTGTCGGGATCAATGTTGGGACGAAGCGACTTGGACGAATGAACTCGGCGTTGTACTCTTCCACCGTTATAGCATCCTGAGTGAGGCGATTGAACTTGTCCCAAAGTTCTGATCGAGCGATAGCCGGAATGTACATCTCCTGAAAGAGTCTGGAGAACTCTTCCCAAGTAACTCGGTCTGGTCCGAGCCTGGTCTCCTTGGATAGCCACCAGTGATGAGCATTGTCCGTCAATTGTATTCTGACGGTAGTCATCCAATGTTCCCGTGGAAGCTCAGCTGCTTCTAATTGATGCCGAATGTTGGTGAGCCATTCATGAACTTCGATTGGTCCCTCCTTGTCAGAAAAGGTACGGGGCTTCAGCTGGCGGAAATCGGTGATAGAGCCCGTCATTGGTCGTCGAGCTGGTAGGTTGACCTGCTCCAGTGCATTTACTATGTTGTTCCTCAAGTACTCAGCCTTGCGACGCTGGGTCTCATTTTGGATTTGTTGCTGGGCTTGCATCATTGCATAGATCATTTGGAATATCTGCTGCCCGTCAATAGGCTGCCCTTGTGGGAATACAGGCATCGGTGGAATGAACTGCGGAGGAGGTAGAATGTCATCACGCCGAAATCTAGAAGCTTGCTGATCTTCTTGGCTGCTTCGGTGAGTAGAGGGATCTCCACTCAATGGCGTCACTTCATCTTCTCCGTAGGTGGCTACAACACCTATTGGTGTTCTTACTGGAGTTCCGTCGTTTGCTCGTGAATCCATTACTCTGTATTAAAATAAACTATAAGGGCGCACATGAATCAAGGCAAGATGCAATTCAAATTTAGTCCAAAAATGATATAGATATCAAAAACGATTCAAGCAAGTGAATGAGATCCTAAAACTTATCCTATTCTTATTGCAGGCCTGTTCGGTCCCTAAGTTGAAACCGAATAATTTAGTCGTTGACCTGCATGGGCCACCATAAAAACTATGTCACGCCCCAGTCCCAAAATATCGAGGGACTAGACATGTGGCAATGGCCAGCAGCTCGCACCGATGGACAAACCCAATTTAATGGATCCATCGGAGCATACTTAAGCTGTATTACAACAGTCAGGGTTTACTAATCTCATCCACAAAATAAAAACAACAATATCAGTAAAAAAAATAAACAACATCCAGTCACAAGTAATTAAAAATTGGGGAACAACCCGATATTAAGTCTGTTTACAAAAGTTCATTTAAACAGGAAATAAAGAGTTTAATGGCCATAAAGACTGAGCATGGAAGAAGCAGATGTTCAGGAGAAGTCCTCAGCGAGCACCTCGTCCTCAGGTTCCGGTACTGCTCCTAGAAGTGCTCCTGTTCCGTAACACCTCAGGGTAGATCTCTTCTGCTAAATCTGGGGACATAATCCATTCCAGGTCCTCAAGGGACATAGCAAGGTACAGATAAAACAAGCCAAAAATAATGCAGTACAGAAATAAAGGAAACAATAGGGTAAATAAATAAACCAGCTAAGTGATATGCAAGTGAGAGTTTTAGTCATACTCAGGCTGAGACCACTACAGAATCAGTGTCGGAGAAACCATAGCAGTATTTTTCGAAGGGCCAGAACTTGCGCCAAAGCTCTGTATCAGAGACTAAGACACCTCCAGATGACAATAATTATAATATAATCAGCCTTGATATGGTAATACTCTCCCCACCCAATGTAATCTCACGTCACAGTTCACAATGTTCATGTTACGCAAGATTAAACTAATGCAATAAGTTAGGATAAAATCTAAGCATGTAAATATGTCATAAACCTGTATCCTATACAGAATCACCTTGAATATTTCAGGAAGATTCTGTCTCATGATTCGTGTCAAGTGTCCTGGGTATAATGTACTTGATATGGCAAGTACGAGAATGTAAATGTCACGATATCCATCTCTAGGTGACGTTGCACAACCCCGCGTACGGTGTTGGCACCCGACTATTAATCGGATGCTAAGCAAGTCACACGGCCCTAGGGTTGAGCATGTACAACAATCACAGAAAATAAATCAAGAGAACAAATGAATCATTATACTGCAATTATGGCAAGGTATACTTGC
>JAYESA010000005.1:228498087-228538087 GCA_036927795.1 Iris macrosiphon | reverse complement strand
CTCCACTTCGCCGGAACCCTAACCCTAACCTCCCCTAGCTGCCGCCCTCTGCACCGCACGACGCCGCCCAGCCAGCGCCGACCTCCCAGACCCGCCGTCCACCACCCTCCCGCGTCTCCCCCTCGACAGAGCCTCTCCTCCTTCCTCCCCTCTTCTTCTCGAACCCGCCGCCGGCCTTCCTGCGAGCCGACCTCGCCGTAGCCGCTGTCGACGACCACCCAGGACCGGCGCCGCCTCCGCCTGAACCCCTTGCCGACTCCGGCAGACGCGGACACGACCCAGACGCGGGTACGAGCCTGGACACGACCGGACACGGGATTCACAGACAGGACACAGCCCTAGTTCAGACGTGTGTCGGACACGGTTCAAAACCCCGATTTCTCGGTCCCCTTCAGGTATTCGTATCTTGCAACCCTGATCTCCGTTTTCGATTCTGTAAATTCCTACGCGAAGCCTGTATGACCCTCTCGGTGTCCGGACAAACTGTTCGGGGCATCGCGTCCTGTGGTGATCGCACACCGCGATCCAAAAACAGGAAAAACCAGACCCTGTTTCACCCCGGAACTGAGTACGCCCCGCCAAACGGGACGACTTGGTCGCGCGCGGTCTTCACAGATACGTGCGCAGCGTTGATACGGACGTGTGAGATTTCGCGGAAGCTGATTCGGGTGTGCGTGCACACCGGAATCAACGCGTATCCGCGGACATCGCCCCGTATCCGTCTTTTCTGCAATTTGCCCTAACTTCGTGCACACACGTCGGATCGAGACGAAACTTACGCCATCGGACTCGTAGCGATACGCTGGTCCTGTGGGTCAAGTTTGGTTCGATTCTGAGAACGTTGACAAAATCGCGTGTCGTGGGCCCCACAGGCCCCGCTCGACGGGCGATTTCGTGATCGGCTCATCGGAATTCAAATCTGAAAGTTTCGTTGGGTTCGTTTCAGCGTTCCTGACCTGTTGACACTAAGTTTGGTGAATTTGGAGACCTTTGACCCGGACGCGTTTTTCGGTGCAAAGCGGGCCCAACGGCGGACCCCGTTCTGACCCGAAACTGCCGTTTTTGCCCTTGTCTCCAAATTGGACCCAAGGACAGGCGTTTATAGCTATTTGACATCTTCTGAGCATGATGGTAATGTCTATTTCAGCTTTTGGACTCATCTGTGGAAATTTCTCCCAAGAACCAAATTAAACAGATCCAAACAATAGGCAAGTACCTGCACTTCAAGTTAATCTTTATATTGTGATAATTAAATTTCCTGCTCTACTAGTACTCTTGCTGATTACACGTAGTGTTAGAATACTATATTTTATGTCTTGAATATTGGAATTCATGTCTTGTTTTTCATGTCGGGTGGGAGAATACTGAAAGGCATGTAGTTACCCTTCCCCTTGCCGTGAATAATAGCTGTTGGTACACGACTGTCCATCAGCCGGATCCCGATTATTCGTGACTAATAGCCGTTCATGACGGCCGGATTAGCCTTATAAACCCCTGCATGCCAACTAAGTATTCTAAAAACAAACACAAGTTTCATACAGATAACTTCAGGTCATGTTATATTCTTGCTGACTGTGTAGTTCTTTTCCTGCTCGTTTACTTCTGTTTTCTCATATTCCTGTTTATAGTGTTGACTCTGAGATATTAACATTCCTTTATGCAATTTCCTTAACATGATATTCAATGTTTAATGGTCATAAATATTTAGTTTAACATTGTTGTGCACTGTGTACTTTGCTCCTTTCCTGACTGGATCTGTTGATTTAGGCGATGATGAGGATCTTGCCCCTACTTATTATGGTCCTTATGAGGGTACAGATGATACCTATGAGGAGCCAGAACCCACCCAGGAGACCCCTGCTGCTGAGTAGCTAGTAGTAGCTATCTTTCATTTCTATTTCTTATCTTATTTATCGGGTTTGTCCCCGATTTCAATATTGAATTTCTGTACTTAAACATTTGAATCTGTTGTCACATTTACTTTCAGTTGCAATCTTAAGTTTCATTTCTCATTATTATCTTGCCTATGTTAAATTGTGAATGAGTTAGACTAGTTAGATGGATTGACCTAGACAGCGTACTACCGCCGACTCTGCGGCGTAGGCTGGACGTACCCACGTACTCGTGCCCGAACTTCCGGGTGCGGGTCGTGACACGTTTTTATGGTGGCCCATGCAGGTCCTATCCTAAAATAGGGTAATACCCTAGGACAGGGTATGGAATAAGATTGAGGATTCTAGGAAAAGCTCATTCACAGTATAGCGTCCTTATTTCAATTCTTGATATCATTGCTGCTCAATTTTTTTCTATCGCCCTTGATTTCCAAGTATTCTATTCTGATCTTCCTATCCCTTAATCTTTCAGAATGGTCCAGACCAGGAACACAGTAGGAGGCACATCAGAACCAGCTGAACAGAATGTGCCCGAGACTCTTGCACTCCCGCCGCCTCCATCTGTTCCGGCAGTTACTCTTGATGGGGCACAGCTACTTGGAGTGTTCCAGGGATTGGTGGAATCCCAGAAAGAACAGACTGCACTCCTGCGGACCAGCCTCTCAGAAGCTATTAAGTCCCAGGAGTCGCCACTCAAGAGGCCAGGAAGTGCCAAAGACTTCAAGAACCTTAGGCCTCTGGAATTCTATGGAACTGAGGGCATTCTCTATGCCGATGAGTGGATAGAGAATGTCGAGAGACTCCTGAAGACTGCCCGGGTCCCAGATGACCTCAAAGTGGAGTCCGCAAGCCTGCAACTGTTCGACATTGCTCGAACCTGGTTCAGAGACGAACCCCAACTATCTGCTCCTGACATCATCTGGGAAGATTTTAAAAGACTATTCAAGGAGAAATTCTACCCCGAAGTGGCTAGGGAAGCTCTCGAAAGCCAATTCGAGAGACTAGAACAAGGTACTCTGACTGTTGATGAATATACTGCTGAATTTAGCAGGTTAAGCCACTTTGCGGAGTACATGGTTCGTACCCCGGAGGACAGAGCCCGAAGATTCAAGAAGGGGCTATCTCCGGATATCCGCCTTGCTGTCACCACCAGCCGAGCTCGCACCTATGAGGAGATCTTGAGCGTGGCTCAAGGCGTCGAGAGAGATATGGGGCACAAACTGAAACGAGAAAGAGATACCGGGAATGCGGGACCCAACAAACGCCCTTTTTAACAACAACAACAGCAGAGGGCCCCGCAGCAAACTCAGCGTCCTCTCCCTCGAGCTCCAGCACCCCAGGCTCAAGGTCAGAACCAGCGAGCTCCCCCTTGCAACTATTGCCAAAAACCAGGCCACACTTGGCAAGACTGTAGAAAGAGGCTAGGTGCCTGTCTCTATTGTGGCTCTCCAGCACATCAATTGAGGGACTGTCCTGCTGCTCAAGGACGCCCCGCTGCACCAAAGGCTCCAGTCCAGGCCAGGCCTCCAGCAGCACAACAGAGGGGACCCCCGCTTCCAACTCAACAACAACGCTTTGCTCAGCACCAGCAGCAACAGAGGGGTGCACCGCAGCAAGGCCGTGCTTATGCAATGACTCTGGAAGAAGCAGAAGCCACAGCAGACATGATCACAGGTTCTGTGCTTATAAATTCAATACCAGCTATTACTTTATTTGACTCTGGAGCTTCTCATTCATTCATGTCAGTAGATTTCCTTATGAAGCATAGCTTAACCACTAAACCCCTTAGGAATTGTTATAAGATCATTACCGGTGGAGGAATCATCCCGGTTAGTGATGCCTGTAACAGTTGTCCTATTACATTATGTGGAAGAGAACTGTATGCTAGACTACTTGTAATGCCAGTGCCCAGTTTTGACATTATACTGGGTATGGATTGGTTAAGTCAACATCATGCCACAATAGACTGTCACAGAGGCAGTGTAATCTTCAGGCCCCCTGACAAACCAGAATTTGAATTTGCTAGAGGTTCTAGAGAAATGGGTAATAACATAATTTGTGGAGCCCTAGTAACAGAAGAATTGCCACCTATCATCTCTAAATACCTTGATGTCTTCCCTGAGGATCTCCCAGGCTTACCCCCAGACCGAGAAGTTGAATTCTCCATTGACTTAGTGCCAGGAGCAGCACCAGTATCTCAGAACCCCTACAGAATCAACAAGAATGAGATAATAGAACTAAATGAACAAATCAAAGAGCTAGAAGACAAAGGTTTCATTAGGTCTAGTGTCTCACCTTGGGGAGCTCCAGTGTTATTTGTGCCCAAGAAGGACGGAACATCCCGAATGTGTATTGACTATAGGGCCCTGAATGCCTTGACAATTAAGAATAAGTATCCCCTGCCCAGGATAGATGACTTATTTGATCAGTTGAGTGGAGCTCGGGTGTTTTCAAAGATTGATTTGAGGTCTGGTTACCACCAAGTAAGGGTGAGAAAAGAAGACATCCCTAAAATTGCTTTCAATACCCGGAACGGACATTACGAATTCTTAGTGATGCCGTTCGGGTTGACGAATGCTCCAGCAGTTTTTATGAACTTAATGAACAGAGTTTTCCAGCCATACCTAGACAAATTTGTAGTGGTCTTCATTGATGATATTTTGATCTACTCCAAGACCCCCGAAGAACATGAAGAACATTTGAGGTTAGCATTGGAGACTTTGAGGAAGGAAAAACTTTATGGAAAATTATCCAAATGTGCTTTCTTCCTAGACAAAGTAGAATTCTTGGGACATGTTGTGACTGGAGATGGAATAGCAGTAGATCCTAAGAAAATAGCGGCAGTAGAATCCTGGCCCACTCCAGACTCTGTAGCAGAGATTAGAAGCTTCCTGGGACTAGCTGGCTACTATCGGAAGTTTGTGAAGGACTTTGCTAGGATTGCTGAACCCATGACAAAGTTAACAAGAAAGGATGAAGAGTTCACCTGGACTGATGAATGTCAGCATGCTTTTGAGGAATTGAAGAAAAGACTGACTTCTGTCCCTATTCTGACCTTACCTTCCGGAACCGGAGGTTTCGCTATTTATAGTGATGCTTCTGGAAAAGGTCTAGGTTGTGTACTGGAACAGAACAAGAAGGTAATAGCCTATGCCTCTAGACAGCTTCGACCCCATGAAAAGAATTATCCAACTCATGATTTAGAATTGGCAGCTGTCATTTTTGCTCTTAAACTTTGGAAGCATTATCTTTATGGAGAAAGGGTGGAAATATTTACAGACCATAAAAGTCTAAAATATATCTTCACTCAGAAAGAGCTAAACATGAGACAAAGAAGGTGGCTGAAACTGATGAAAGACTTTGATATCACTCTTCAATATCACCCTGGGAAGGCAAATGTAGTGGCTGATGCTTTAAGCAGGTATCCTATGGCGATGTACTTGACTATGGACAGACACCTGCTGGAGGACTTGGAAAGTTTAGGTATCGAAGTAATTATCCCAGGAAAAGAAGGCCAAATGATGAACTTGCAGATTCAGTCTACCTTAATGGACAAGATCAAGGAGACGCAGTTTCAGGACGAAGGCCTGCGAAGCCTTCGAGGTCAGGTGCAAGCGGGACTAGTAGAAGAATTCAGAATTCATGAAGATGGATCACTGAGGCATGGCGATAGATTATGTGTACCTCAAGGAGACATAAGAGAAGAAATCATGCAAGAGGCGCACAGATCGCAATACTCTATACATCCAGGAGCCAACAAGATGTACAAGGACCTGAGGACGCATGTTTGGTGGCATGGCATGAAGAGAGAAGTATCCAGGTTCGTATCCCGCTGTTTAGTGTGCCAACAGGTTAAGGCTGAAAGACAACGACCTGGAGGATTGCTTCAACCACTACCCATTCCGGAGTGGAAGTGGGAACATATCACAATGGATTTTGTTTCCGGTCTTCCAAGAACACCTAGTGGTAAGGATGCAATCTGGGTGATAGTGGATAGACTGACCAAGTCGGCACATTTTCTACCTTTCAAAGTGGGGCTATCTACAGAGAAGCTGGCAGATCTATATATCAGACATATTGTTAAGTTGCATGGGGTTCCAGTAAGTATTGTCTCCGACAGAGATTCAAGATTCACCTCTCACTTCTGGAAGAGCTTACAAGCCAGCTTGGGGACTCAACTCAAATTCATCACAGCTTATCATCCCCAAACCGATGGGCAATCGGAACGTACAATCCAGACCCTTGAAGATATGCTCCGTACATGTGTTCTGGATTTTGGAGGATCCTGGGAAGACTACCTACATCTGGTGGAGTTCTCTTATAATAACAGTTATCAAGCCAGCATCGAGATGACTCCATTTGAAGCTCTGTATGGACGAAGATGTCGTACCCCGCTATCATGGGACGACGTTGGAGAAAGAGCCCTGCTGGGACCAGAGATGGTGATCGATTCAGCTGAGAAGGTAAAGCAAATAAGGGACAGACTTCGAGTGGCTCAAGACAGGCAACGACATTGGGCAAATAGCCACCGAAGGCCCTTGGAATTTGAGGTAATTAAATTTATGAAATTCAAGTCAATTTAAATATTTTGCTTAAGGAACTAAGGCTTGATTATGACTTTATTCAAGGTTGGAGAGTTGGTGTTCTTGAAGATTTCCCCGACACGTGGCACCATTAGGTTCGGAAGAAGTGGAAAACTCAGCCCAAGATTCATTGGACCTTTTGGCATTCAGGAGAAAATCGGAGAAGTGGCATACCGTCTGGCATTGCCACCCTCTCTGGAAGGAGTCCATAACGTCTTCCACGTGTCGCAGCTGAGGAAGTATGTGTCAGACCCCAGCCACATTTTGGATCACTCAGAACTCGAAGTAGGCCCAAGTCTGACTTACCAGGAGCAACCCGTGGAGATACTGGATCGCTCGGAGAAAGTCCTACGGAACCAGGTTATCTCCCTGGTTCGCGTAGCTTGGAAGCACCATTCTCCCGGCGAATCCACCTGGGAGCGAGAAGACGAGATTAGAGAGCGATATCCCTATCTTTTTGAACCCTGAGGTGTATTTTATTTCTCGGCCTTTCTTTTCGTGCCTTGTTATTATTAAATTTTGAGGACGAAATTTTTGTAAGTTGGGTAGGTTGTAAACCCCCTAAATTTCTCAAATTATTAAATCTTGGATTTTCTCAATTTTCTGGAATTTTCTGGGAATTTTCTGCAATTAAAATCAAGCTTTTCAATTAATAAATGATTTTTAATTAGCAATAAATAATATTAAAATGTCATGAAAATAATATTTTTGGGTGTAAAATGAAAAACTGGACTTAGGACAATTTTTCTGGAATTTATCGGACCCCGGACCTATTTTTAAAATGCCTAAAAAGTATTTTAGTTAATTACCTATTTCTTTATTAAATTTACTGATTTTTAAATATTATTATTATTATTATTATTTATTTTATTTGATTTTTATTCTGTTTTTGGGCCCGGCCCGGCCCAGTGGGCCGAGCCCGTTAAGCCCAGCCCAACCACTGCCATAGCGGGTCGGGCGGGTCGGCCAGACCCGGATCCGCGCCCGACCCATTACCCGGTCGCCCCTGTGCCCGACTCCCACGCCCGCCGGAAATCGCGCGCCGTAACCGACGGCCACTTCGCCTCCCCTCCGCGAGAGCCGGCCACGCCCTCCTCCACGTTGCCTCCCCCGCCGGATCCCTCGGCCACGACGCCCCAGCCAGCCCCCATAAATAGCCCTCTCCTCCGGTCCTCCTCCCCCGATCAAACCCTCCACTTCGCCGGAACCCTAACCCTAACCTCCCCTAGCTGCCGCCCTCTGCACCGCACGACGCCGCCCAGCCAGCGCCGACCTCCCAGACCCGCCGTCCACCACCCTCCCGCGTCTCCCCCTCGACAGAGCCTCTCCTCCTTCCTCCCCTCTTCTTCTCGAACCCGCCGCCGGCCTTCCTGCGAGCCGACCTCGCCGTAGCCGCTGTCGACGACCACCCAGGACCGGCGCCGCCTCCGCCTGAACCCCTTGCCGACTCCGGCAGACGCGGACACGACCCAGACGCGGGTACGAGCTTGGACACGACCGGACACGGGATTCACAGACAGGACACAGCCCTAGTTCAGACGTGTGTCGGACACGGTTCAAAACCCCGATTTCTCGGTCCCCTTCAGGTATTCGTATCTTGCAACCCTGATCTCCGTTTTTGATTCTGTAAATTCCTACGCGAAGCCTGTATGACCCTCTCGGTGTCCGGACAAACTGTTCGGGGCATCGCGTCCTGTGGTGATCGCACACCGCGATCCAAAAACAGGAAAAACCAGACCCTGTTTCACCCCGGAACTGAGTACGCCCCGCCAAACGGGACGACTTGGTCGCGCGCGGTCTTCACAGATACGTGCGCAGCGTTGATACGGACGTGTGAGATTTTGCGGAAGCTGATTCGGGTGTGCGTGCACACCGGAATCAACGCGTATCCGCGGACATCGCCCCGTATCCGCCTTTTCTGCAATTTGCCCTAACTTCGTGCACACACGTCGGATCGAGACGAAACTTGCGCCATCGGACTCGTAGCGATACGCTGGTCCTGTGGGTCAAGTTTGGTTCGATTCTGAGAACGTTGACGAAATCGCGTGTCGTGGGCCCCACAGGCCCCGCTCGACGGGCGATTTCGTGATCGGCTCATCGGAATTCAAATCTGAAAGTTCCGTTGGGTTCGTTTCAGCGTTCCTGACCTGTTGACACTAAGTTTGGTGAATTTGGAGACCTTTGACCCGGACGCGTTTTTCGGTGCAAAGCGGGCCCAACGGCGGACCCCGTTCTGACCCGAAACTGTCGTTTTTGCCCTTGTCTCCAAATTGGACCCAAGGACAGGCATTTCTAGCTATTTGACATCTTTTGAGCATGATGGTAATGTCTATTTCAGCTTTTGGACTCATCTGTGGAAATTTCTCCCAAGAACCAAATTAAACAGATCCAAACAACAGGCAAGTACCTGCACTTCAAGTTAATCTTTATATTGTGATAATTAAATTCCCTGCTCTACTAGTACTCTTGCTGATTACACGTAGTGTTAGAATACTATATTTCATGTCTTGAATATTGGAATTCATGTCTTGTTTTTCATGTCGGGTGGGAGAATACTGAAAGGCATGTAGTTACCCTTCCCCTTGCCGTGAATAATAGTTGTTGGTACACGACTGTCCATCAGCCGGATCCCGATTATTCGTGACTAATAGCCGTTCATGACGGCCGGATTAGCCTTATAAACCCCTGCATGCCAACTAAGTATTCTAAAAATAAACACAAGTTTCATACAGATAACTTCAGGTCATGTTATATTCTTGCTGACTGTGTAGTTCTTTTCCTGCTCGTTTACTTCTGTTTTCTCATATTCCTGTTTATAGTGTTGACTCTGAGATATTAACATTCCTTTATGCAATTTCCTTAACATGATATTCAATGTTTAATGGTCATAAATATTTAGTTTAACATTGTTGTGCACTGTGTACTTTGCTCCTTTCCTGACTGGATCTGTTGATTTAGGCGATGATGAGGATCTTGCCCCTACTTATTATGGTCCTTATGAGGGTACAGATGATACCTATGAGGAGCCAGAACCCACCCAGGAGACCCCTGCTGCTGAGTAGCTAGTAGTAGCTATCTTTCATTTCTATTTCTTATCTTATTTATCGGGTTTGTCCCCGATTTCAATATTAAATTTCTGTACTTAAACATTTGAATCTGTTGTCACATTTACTTTCAGTTGCAATCTTAAGTTTCATTTCTCATTATTATCTTGCCTATGTTAAATTGTGAATGAGTTAGACTAGTTAGATGGATTGACCTAGACAGCGTACTACCGCCGACTCTGCGGCGTAGGCTGGACGTACCCACGTACTCGTGCCCGAACTTCCGGGTGCGGGTCGTGACAGAGAGTGTCCAGACCAATTTTAGTACCAGTTAAATGTCTGTAGTTCAGTTTCAGGTATGGGGTATTTGGGGTTTGAGTTAGCTTGGTATCAGTAAGTTGGGTTTAGTGTTTAGTTGGGTTTTGTTTGGTTTCAGTTAGCAGATTATTAGTTGTTGGTTGTTTAGTTAGTGTTGGATTAGTTAAGGTTCTAGTAGTTAGTATCAATAAGATTATTTTCAGCCTTGTGTTCAGTTTAAATTAGTAGTTAGGTGTTGGTTTATGGGGTATTAATGTTTGGATAGTTAAATGTGATAGGTATATTAGTGTAAGTTAGATTAATGTCAAGGCATATGGTGTAGTGGTTTAAGAGTTAGTCAATAGTTATTTTAGAGTTAGTAATTTATTTAGCTAGTTACATATCTATATGTATATATGTTGTATCAGTTGCTATTTATAATAGTTAGATATTGTAGTATAGTTTTATGTTATAGTTAAATATGTTATAGTGTTAGTTTTATAGTTAGTATTAGATGGTTTATATTGTATTAGTTATACTAAGTGTTGGGTTGCCTTGAGGTACCAAGGTATCGGGCCAATACCAAGGTCTTGAGTTTGGGTATCTAGTTAGTTGTGATACGCATTGGTGCAAGGCCAAGGTATCCCAATTAAATTGTTTTGATATAGTATTAAAATGTTTTGGCTCGTATTCATATATAAAACCATATTTTCATAATTAGAAACTTGCGTATCTTAGGATACGGCTCTTTGGGTGCCTTATTTATTCTTGGTTTAGCTAGTATAGCATAGCTTCATAGTGTATTGACTTAGTGACTTAGCATTTGACTCTTGCAACATAAAATTTATTGGTTTGACTTAGAAATGGTGTTTCGACCTAGAATTTCATCAACTTCAGTTATTTTCATTATCAAACCTTGTATTGATGCAACCTACCATATATAGGTTGTCAGACACCGGCTTGGACATCGAGAGACACACCTTGCTCAGGACGTCAGGCAAGTACATTTCTCTGATTATTTTTAATTCATAATATTGTATATATGCATATTCTAGAATTGTATGCATTGATCCCGACACAGTGATTTCACGGACTGGTGCTATATGGTTCCCGTCATGAGATGTTATCCCCTACCGTGTTCAGCGGGTACTCGTGTACATTGTATCTCATCGTGTATACTGGGTATTGATGTTACTTCGTGTTCATATATTGCTCGTATTTAGTATGCTTATTCGTGTACACCCATCGCTCATGTTCGGTGGTTATGATATTCGTGTACACCCACTGCTCGTGACAGTGGTTATATTTTCGTGTTCGTAGCGTGTCACGACTGGATCCATCGGTATTAGTTGGGGGTGGGAGAGTAGGAGTTGATTATGTGATCAAAGTCATTGTTATAAATCGTGTACATTCTGGTTACATACTCACTTGTAACCCATCTTACCTGATCATGTTCACCCAACCTGATCACATAATGAACTCGTATTCTGAGGCACATTTAGATAGTTCAGATTGCAGTTACGTCATCATATTGCTGATATTCATATTATTGATCTATATATTCTCGTACATTACCTGTATATATCTTGTTCATCATTCATATGCCTAGTGATCTGTATTTTATTTCTGTATCTGTTTATATGCTCGATTATGCTATTGAGACTGCTTTCAGAGGTGTGTACTTCTCTCCAATCCTGACTGGATATATTTTTCCAGATGACTCGCTTCTAGAGCAGTATCCCACATTCTACGGGCCGTAGGGCGGCGTACCTATAGAGGACAGGGAGATTTAGTTGCAGAGCCCGAGGAGGTTTAGATTTTTGGATTGTGTTAGACTTTTGATTTTGGTGTTTTCATACCTTGTATATTATTTCAGTTGGTGGTTGTACCTTTATCCTTTCCTTCGTTATTTCCATTCGTGCATATTTCTTTCTTAGTTTGTTTTGTGATTGAGATTAGTTATTCATGTGAGATGCCATATTGCTCCTCCGTTTGGAGTTGAGATGATTGATAGGTACCATATTATATTATTGAGATGTTAGATAGTTGATATGACCCAGACAGTATTTTACCGTCGATTCTGCGGTGTAGGCTGGCGTAACCACGTACTCGTGCCCGAATATCCGGGTGCGGATCGTGATAAATTGTAGTAGGACCTGGATCCTCTACCACTAGATGCTTGATTAAAGTTTGTTCCAGCCTACGTTTCTAAGGAAGAAGCTGAATGAGAAGCTTCTTCTCATTCTCTGACATTTGGTATGGTACCAATATCTCCCTGGTAACATCAGGATCATACCTTATGGGCATCAATTCAATACTAATTTTCTTAGATTCAGAGTGTTGCAGTTGTTCAGAGACATTTTCAAGTAGGATTTCATGTACATCTCCTGGATCCTCCAATTGGGTCAAAGGTGATTGAAGATCATCTTTAGCAGTTGAAGGCATATCATGAATTTCTAGTTTTGATAATTTCTTATCAAATTCTCCCATGGACACTAAGCTTCTTTCCGGCTCTTTAGGCAACTCCTTCTCGTATATGGATGCACTCGGTGCATATTTTTCTTGGAATGATGCCATAAGATCTATATCCGAAACTATAACTTCGTCCCCATCTGATGATGTAGACACAAAGGAATATTGGCTTTGCTTAATGTTTATTATCACGGCTAGGGTCTTGTTTTGATGCTCCGTTGTCAATGAGTGCAAAGCCAACCCTTCCATGGTTATACAATCCACCTTGCATCTACGGCACCAACTCATGCTACCAAATTTTCTTATTTTTGAACATGTTTCCGCCCTCATGGGCCTTTCATCGAACACGTTGTGAAGATGTGGTTGGCACTGTTGCTGCTGTTGAACTGATGGAATGAGCATAGTTTCTGAAAATGTTCCAGGGAAAGCTTGATTTTGATTTGCTAAAGGTACTGGAATTTGTGGATTGGTTCTTGTGGGACCTGTAAAATAGGGAAGGGTTTGGGGTAGTACAAGGTTCTAGGAATGTGGATTGGCATGACTTGTACCATATGGGATTGCAGGCACATGGGAGGGGTTCTAAACCTAGGAGTGCGGGTTTGTGGGTTGTTGATTTCCAATTGACGGAGAGATGGTTCTCACCACTTGCATTCCTTGGTAGCCCATCTCAGCATATACAGGGTTAACTACTCCTGTGACATTCATGTCCGGGTGCCAAGGGTTTAGTAATCCGGGTTCAAGATACCAAGAACCTTTCATCCCTGGGTACCAAGGGTTTGGTGCTCCTGGAAAATTGGTTCCAGGACACATAGGGTTATGTATTCCTTTCTGTTTCATACCAAAATACATAGCATTCTGACCCACATAGCCCTTAGAACCCCAAGGTGGTATCGGATTAGACACAGGACTGGCCAGAAGAGGAATACTGTGTGTTGATTGTGTCATTTGAGGGTTCAAGAATTGACAGATTTTAGGGTTTCTTCTCGAAATGGAAAAATCTCCCATCATTTGATCATAATTTTTCACCAAGATTGGAGAATTTACCTTCCCAAGTTGGATAACTCCATCCCTCCGCCATAGCCGGTGGTGGAGGTGGTGGTTCCGATAAGATTCCTGGCCACGAATCATAGTAGGTCACTCCCGGAGAGGTGTCGAGTCTTTGCTATGGCTGTGGTTCCTACGGGGTTCCTTGTTGATACCCCGATCCGCCATGGCTGTTATAGCTCCGCCAACTATGAGCTCCAAGAACTTGATCATGGCTCTGTTCAGAAACTCCTCGAGGAGGAACGATGTAGCTCTGATACCAATTGTTAGGATCATTTCCTAACTGACAGTACATTGGTGATCACATGAATGATCTTGACAATATTCAAAGGACAATTGATGAAGAAATCAAAGAAGAAGGAAATTTGGGGAAGAATATGATATATTGTATTCAAATGGAAAATAAGCGGGAAAAAAATTTACAAAGAACAATTCAAAAGCTAAGTAAAGGAAATATTTAGATAACATTCTTTCATACATTCTCCATTCTGTTTATTCCTATTTATACTGATGCTATGTTGGTTTGCAGGTGCTAAGTTGGAGTAGTGAGCTAGGTTATCCTCGCTGGCATGCTGACTGGGCAATGATGATATAAGAGGGGTTGTTAAGGTGGTGATAATCATATTGATTCACTGAGTGTCTTGACCCACTAAGTATCTTGAGTATCCTCCATAGCAGGGTCTGGTTGCTGCCTGGATGCTTCTTATACCTCGGCTATGACTTACTCACGGAGTATGTTGAGTATCCTTTGGTTTACAGCTGCTTGAGCCCCTCCTCTGAGCACTGTCACTCTGTTATTGCTTGAGCCTGATCTGCCCATGAAATGGGTACGTAACAAAATTCTAAAAAAATTGACATTTTTTTTGGATAACTACATTTACAATTAACAGATTATGAGGAAATGAGGTAAGGTAGTGGGGATATGATTAGCAATTGGAGATATGATTAGCAATTAGGGGAGATAGTGGAGATATGATTAGCACTAATTAAAATAAAAATGGAAAGATAGCGGAGATATGATTAGCAATTGGGGGGGGGGGGGGGTAAATACAAATAACTGAAAAAATTATTCGGTTTTCGTTTCAATTTTTAAATTTCGATTCAAAATCAGAAACCGATTAAGACTTACGCAATTATGTAAATACCATCAACTGTATGCATATTTTATGATTAAAAATGTGTATTTGTTTGCATATTTTGAAAACAATAATTCAATGTATGTTTTATAAAGCCAACTTTGATAATTTAACAACTAGTCCAACTTTAGGTCAAACTTAAAAATACAACAGACATGTGTATAAAAATTATAATTTTTAATACAATTTGACCATAATCACAATTTTGAATTTGTTATATTAAACAATAAAAATTGTCCAATCGAATAGATTATTGGTTCGGTTTATTTTCTATTATGATTAATTTCAATTAAATTTTGGTTTTAAAATTTTAAAACAGAAAATTCTATAGAAAGCATTGAAGTTTTCTTAATTTGCGTAAAAGTCACAAAGTTTAGTGGAATAGCAAATAGAGCCCCAAAACGCTAGATAAAAGGACATTTTTTTTATGATATAATTTTCTTGTGCAATTTACGTCCTTTTAAAGGACGTAAATTTTGCATATTAATTTTGTTTTTGTTTCACATAATAGTATTCCGATAACATGAGAAAATGTAAAAAAAAACTTGTCAGTAAACGTCTAATTTCGTCACTAAGTCGATGTTTGTCAAAGAAAATTCATTTTTATCACTGAAAGACAAAATTCGTCACTAAGATTTCGTCGCTAAAAATTTCAGCACTTAGTCTCCAATCGAGACTAAAAAAAAAGAAAAATTACGTCCTTTAAGAGAGCATAAATTGCAAAAAAAAAAAAAGTTTACGTAAATCATAAAAAACCAAAATACACCCTTTAAAACGACGTTTTGGAACTGTTTTTACAAATTCTCTAAATCCTGTGTCTTTTAGGCAATTGAAGAGAACTTCAATATTTTTCATGCAATTTTCTGTTTTTTAAAATTTAGTTTATTTAGTTTTGACTCTATGGGTCAGATTGAAACCAAATAAACGAAAAAAATACTTTCAGAAGATAAGCCGTTTAAAACTAAGGCTTACAAATTGACTCACTCCGCTCGCCTCACAATCTTTCGCGGGTTGGTCAGACGATACAAAGAAAAAAGAGTGCTCGACCGAAACAACGTCAAACCAACTTGTCCTCGCCTGCTACTCACCTACAAAGTTAACCATAGTGCAACCGTATAGAAATGATATACCCTCTCTCTTTTTTGAGATGTCCGACAATACCTACGAAATTTTGTGCATACTGTATTGCATATTATTTGAATCTACTGTCTCATTTTTTTCTTTACGATTTGATTCTGGAACCATTCGTCTACTAAAAAATGTTATATGTCTTCTCACTAAACACAAAAAGTAAAGTGGAGTTCGGTAGGAATGATATACCTAAAGATTCGATTCGGCCACAATAATAATTTAGTGTTGCAGCACCACCACACTCGCACACACTACTGTGGACTGTTAGCTCCCTTTCTACTTCACGCTCCCAAGGCTAGCTAGCCTAGCCTAGCTCTCCATCCGGACCAGACCAACAATGGCGAGCTCCTCCTCCTCCTCCTTCCTCGTCCTCCTCCTCTTCTTGACCACCACCACCACCTACTACATTCCCCTCTCCTCCGGCCACAACATCACCCGCATCCTCGCCGACCACCCTGACTTCTCCACCTTCAACCACTACCTCTCCGCCACCCACCTCGCCGCCGAGATCAACCGCCGCAAGACCATCACCGTCCTCGCCCTCGACAACCCGGCCATGTCCTCCCTCCTCGCCAAGCACCTCCCCCTCCAGACCCTCAGGAACGTCCTCTCCCTCCACGTCCTCGTCGACTACTTCTCCGCCAAGAAGCTCCACCAGATCACCGGCGGCACCGCCCTCTCCTCCACCGTCTTCCAGTCCACCGGCTCCGCGGTCGGCATGGCCGGCTTCGTCAACATAACGGACCACCGGGCCGGGAAGGTCACATTCTGCGCCGAGGGCTCCGACGTGCCCGTCGCCTTCGTCAGGTCCTTGAAGGAGATTCCGTACACCATAGCGGTCGTCCAGATCAGCGCGCCGCTCACGTCGGACGCCGCCGAGGCGCCCACCCCCGCGCCGACCCAGATCGACATCGTCGACCTCATGTCCAAGAAAGGTTGGACTTCACCTCCGTCCTGTCCTTTAGAAATTTTGTTGTATCCATAGAAGAATTGGGTCTAGAATTACAACTAAAAATCTTATAATTTTTTTATAACCGTTTAGGTGTGGTAGTTGACAGTTAATTTTTTTTTTCAATATTTTAAAAACTAGACCGATGATTGAATCGAAAATCTTTGGTACAGACCTAATTGGAATTCAACCGGAGTTCAAGTGGTCTACATTACTTTTTAATTTTATTTGGTTTTAGTTTGGTTTGGTTGTACAACTGTAAAAATTAAACTAAGAATCAAATGGTCCAAATTTTAAGTGATAAATTTTTTTTGTGTTTTAAAAAAAAAAAAAAAAATCAAAATTGACCAGTTCAATTGTGTACTGGTTCAGACGGTTCATCGATTAAATTTTGGTTCTGAAAACAAATTATCGATTCTTAAAAATTCTGGTTCAAATAAACTAATTTTTTGGCAAAATTCGGTCAGATTCTATCCAACCATCGGTCCGGACCGGTCCGGTTCTGACAACACTGTCCTCAATCCATGTGGAGAGGGGGTCGAAGGAGTGTCACCTAAGCGTTTGTGAGAAGGTTGTAACGATTTTGGTTGTAGATTATGTTGTAATTTCTTTTTGTTACTAAATTGGGTGAGAGAAAGAAGTTTGACGGACAGATTGACTGGTAGAGAAACTATCTTATTTTGAAAAATATTTCAGCAACCTCTTCCTCTGCATCTAATTTCGCATAATTTTTAGTCGCTATAGCAAAAAATTTGTATTAAGTTCCACCACTTTAATTCTTGCAATGTACGTACAGGATGCAAGACCTTCGCCGACCTCCTAACCGCCGGCAACGGCACCGCCGCCAAGACCTTCGAGAGCAACGTGGCCTCCGGGCTGACGATATTCTGCCCGATCGACCAGGCTATGCGGGCGTTCCTGCCCAAATTCAACAAACTGACACCCCCGGAGAGGATGGCCGTGCTGCTCTACCACGGCATTCCCGTCTACGAGTCCTTGGACCTGCTGAGGTCCCACAACGGCCTGGTGAGCACGTTGGCGGCGGCGACGACGACGGCGAAGAAGGACTACCACGTTGACGTGCAGAACGCGGGGAGCGTGGTGACGCTGAGAACCAAGGTGACCAAGGCGAGCATAACGGGGACCCTGGTCGACGAGGACCCGCTGGCGCTCTACACGATCGACGAGGTGCTCGAGCCGAGGGAGCTGTTCAAGCCAGCCGAGGCGCCCGCACCGGCACCTTCGCTTGCGCCCGAGGCGGATGCGCCCGCGGGCCCCAAGTCGAAGAAGAAGAAGAAGGAGAAGAAGAAGAAGAAGACGACGAAGCCCGAGGAAGTGCCCGCGCCGACTCCGGCCGGGCCGGAGGGCGAGCCGGCTGATATGGAGGTTGCGGACCAGAATGCCGGCGCCGTGACGGTCTGCACACGGCATTGGGCTGTGGCAACGGTGGCGGCTTTCCTTGTTTTGGCCTAGATTGTTCGTTACGTTTGTTTCTCTTTGATTGCTTTGTTCCTTCTTCTGTAACTGTAACTCTAACTGTAACTGATTTTGGAGGGAATAAGAGAGGTCTATAAATCTTAGTATTCTTAGTGTTACGATTTTTTTGTTAGTACATGAGGATTTAAAATCATCATCATTCTAAATCTTCTTATATATGCCAAAATGCACAAGAAATTTCCATAAAAAAAAAAAGTTAAAAACAAAAGTTTTATCACCTAGCATGGATTCTATTTCCTTGGCGAGGTTTGGTGAGTAAGATTGTAGTCCTAAAACCAAACGTTTGTTCCATTTGATATTGGTTGTTGGTGGCTCGGGTCTCTTGCCAGCATTTGTCTTTGATGAAGTTCTTAGTCCTAGTGTTATTTATTTGGAGATTAACTTTGATGAAGTTTTTTGAAAGAAGTGTTGATCTGTTGGTTCTACAGTGTTGCTTTCCGAAACAAAACGGATGCTGAAATTGCAGGCTCCGCTGAAGTACAATCCCATGAATAAGTCATGGATTTTTTTTTTAGGGGCACTACATTTCTAATTTGTAACTGTTATAAAATAAATTTAAAAATTTTGACAGCTCTCAATAATTTTTATAGTGTTCCTAAAAGAAACCCTAGGTTATTTATTCTAAAATTTGAATTGAACTGATACTCTGCATAGATCCGGAAAAACGGTGGATGTATTCGTATATGTTAATTACTATTATATCTATTTGAAAACTTTTGCACCATGTATTCTTACCATGCATGTCTTTATCCGTAATTGTATGGTGCAATAACTCCTAACTATGTACATAAAGAAGTAGGGTTATAAAGTTTTTGTGTCTTCTGTAATATTAAAAAAAATTATTTATGTTTTCATATTGTTCAGAATAGAATTTGAGTCTTGTTCTAACAATTGATTTTGACTAATCGTCCAAAATGAAGACCTAAATTTAAATTTCGAATATTATACGAGATCCTAGAGCTAAACGAAAATACGTGACGATTGTATGACTATGATTAATTAGTTTTGCATGGTGACAGTTGTGTGAATTAAATTATTTAGTTTTTTTCATAACTAATTGAACATGTGACTTGTGATACTGTTGTTTACTTTTATCTTGATCTCAGCAGACACATGTCCCTCCTGGCGACAGTTTCGATGGAAATCGTGTATAGTTTGATGTCTCTCATTCGGTCACATTGTTGAATACTTGCAACTCATGTGTCCCAGAGAATTGTGGCTCTTGAGATCATAATAGAAACAAACAACAATATCATAAATCTCATTTTTGATTGGTCATGAAAAAACTAAATAACCTAAATCACACAACTCTCATATAAATAACCTAAATCCGAAATCGATTTTGAATGTTTCTAGGATTGAAAAATAAATTCTAGATTCTGATATCATAAAAAAATCAACAATATTGATTTTATTAATGGATGATGTAAAAAGTCATACAATTACGAATATATATATAGAGAAGAAATTCATATCCGTAGAGAAGTAGAAGAGGAGATATGGCCAGTCCCGAGAGTTGGATTGCCCTATCCAAAATTAATTTTTGTTGCCCCTTGACCTTTATTGTTAGCCGATCATGAGGGGTCATCTCTAACCCCAGTCTTTAGTGGGATCACGTTGAGCCTGGAGGATTGTTCTTGTAGAGAGGGTTGTCCAAGTTCGAAGTCTTGTCCGACTTATCCTAGGACTGGTCCTGAGAGGAGATATCTTGATAGAAATATAAAAGAAGATATCCGAAAAGAAGTGGAAGAGGAGACATGTATCTACATAGAAAAAATAATCTAATCTTAAATCTAATTACTTTTAGAATAATGTTATTTGTAAATCCCAAGTATCCCTACAAACTATTCCTCCTTATATGGTAGATGACATGACGATAATGTGGCAGCTGACATGACAAATTATAAATTAAAATTAACATTAACATTAAAATTAATATTAATATTAATATTAACATTAAAATTAAAATTAAAATTAAAATTAAAATTAATATTAATATTAACATTGAATTTTTTTAATAATTAAATTTTTGGATTAAATTTTTTTTTTATATCAACTGTTATGTCATCTATCACATAATACTATTTAGCATATCACATAAATCATTACATAAAAAAAAATAGTGTCAAAAAATATTTTGAAAGTACGTATATCATTACTCTTAGTTTTAACAGGTTTGTTGCTTATAATTGAGACAAATGCTTATTGTGTAGAGAGAGAGAGAGAGAGAGAGAGAGAGAGAGAGAGAGAGAGAGGATCCATGCATCATAGACGCAGGAAGAGAGACATGACATGATTAAAGCCTTTGTTGTTGTCATCATCACCATCATGAATCCACAATGTCTTGCAGCTACTGAGCGGTTCGCTCCCATGCAACCATGTACTCACAGCCACATGGAGGACCCATATGTTGGGGAACGAGTAACTGGCTAAGGAATGCACCCCATCTATCTTTAGATAATTTTCCATACATATAGCACATATACTTTAAAATATTGACAGCATTGAACACTATAAAATATACGGATTTTTTTCGTATAAAATAATAAATTTATATAAAATTATAAAAAAAAAAAAAATTAGGAGTAATTGCAGGGAGGAGGAGGACCCGTCAACTGAGTTGGCGGGGTGCAGTGGATGAGAGTAACTCGCCAACTGAGTTGGCGGGACGCACTCCTCGAGAGGCCGCTCGCCAACTCAGTTGGCGAGTGATGCTGGGTTGGATTATCAGCCCGCCAACTCGGTTGGCGAGTGATGGTTTAGGTTGGGTTAAGTGACCGTTGCACTCTTCTCGCCAACTCAGTTGGCGAGTAAGGATCCGTTCACACAGTTAGCCGTTGCACAACGGCTATTACATTCAACACTCTCCCTCTATATATTTTCTATCTCAACCAAATCATCTCACACTCACTCTATTTCCTCTCTTCCCTCTAAATCATCTCACACTCACTATATTTCCTCTCTTCCCTCTAGCAAAGTCTCCAACACTCTCTCTGTCTCTCTGCCGCTAGCAAAGCTTCAGTCAAAGTTTTGCCTGCAGCTAAAGTTCATCTGAGTTTCCTGTAGCAAAAGTTCTCAACCGTCATGGATCGTAGCGTAAGAATTGTATGCTCGCACGGCGGTAAAGTAAATGGGTTAAATTACGAAGGAGGAGAAAGTATAATTTTTTCAACTTATCCGAATATTAGTTTTGAAAATATACGTAATCATATTATTGAACGTTGTTCTATTCATTATGATTTTATTCTGAAGTCTATTTTTTGTTCTAATTATTTTTTGATAGATAGTGAAGATGCATAGAATTATATTCTTGAGATTAATTCACAATCACGGTATATAAAAATATATGTAATTAAAGTAGCATCAACCTTAGATAGTAGAAATAATGAATATTTTTTTGAATATCAGCATGTTAGTTCGGGTGCTAGTTCTTCTCAACAAATAGTTTCATTTATCCAAGAAGGTCATTCATCAGATGAATCTAACCATGATGATGATAGTGACAACGACGATGTAAATAGTGATAATTTAGTTGAAAATGTAGATTATACGGTAGATGGTGATGTTGTAAAAGCTATCACTGATAAAATATTTAAGGGACAATCATTTCCTAGTCGTTCTCACTTTAGAAGCTTTATAAGTAATTTGGCAATTAAATATAATTTTAGTTGTTCAGCTAGTGTTATGAATAATGCTCGTGGAATTATATATAGTTGTGATCAACCGAATTGTAATTGGAGAGTATATGTCAAATCTATTGGAAATGGCGATATAGTTAAAGTTAGTACATTAGAAAATCGTCATTCTTGTTTAGGAAGACTTAGTACATGACGTCATCGACTAGCTACCGTTGCATGGATTAAGACCATAATAATTGACATTATTAGAGATAACCAGTCATACAGTCCATCACAAATTGTTAAAGATATATATAGGGAGCACCGTATACAAGTTAGTTATTCCAAAGCCTGGAGAGCCCGAGAGACAGCATTAGCTGAAATTAATGGTAGTTATGACGAGGCATACGCTAGTCTTGAGGGGTATTGTTATAGAATTATTGAGACAAATCCAGGTAGTACATGTTTTATTAAAACTGCCGAAAACAATAGCTTCCAACGAATTTTTATTTGTTTTAAGTCATGTATTGATGGATTTTTAAGGGGATGTTTACCAATTATTAGTACTGATGCTACAATTCTTTCGTCTAAATATCAAGGTATCTTATTTATTGCTTGTGCTCACGATCCTAACTATCAATTATATCCTATAGCTTATGCTGTTGCTGAAGGTAAGAATAGTGATTCTTGGTCTTGGTTTTTAAATTCTCTTAAAATATCTTTTGAAAGTTGTTTTAATGATTGGAGTACAATTTCATTTATATCTGACAAGCAAAAGAGATTAATAAATGCTGTTCGTGCTATTTTTCCTGCATCTCCTTATTTTTTTTGTATTCAACATTTTAAACAAAACATGAAAAAAGTTACCAAAGAACCAGTATTTCAACACTTGTTAGACTCGCTTGCTAGATCATATAATGAAACGGATGCAGAGAGTGTGTTTGATATAATTAAAGCCGAGAACATAAATTTATACGATTGACTTATTGGTGCAAACGATGAAAGTCGTCGATTTGAACATTGGATAATAACGTATGCTACTTGTCCTAGATTAGATATTAACACTTCTAATCTTGCTGAATATTTCAATAGCTGGATTAAGAAATTACGAGATAAGCCAATAACAATACTTCTCGATGGTATTAGAGCCAAGATTATTACACTTCATGACAATCGTAGAAAGAATGCTGAAAATATAGACACAGATTATTGTCCGAAGATGTTAAAAAATATGGCTTCTATTATCAAAGAGAAGAATCACCTAGAAATATTAGCTATTGATAGTTATAAGTTTGAAATAATAGACCGGGCAACAAGTAGAACCTATATTGTTAATATAACTGACAGATCTTGTACATGTTTTAGATGGTACCATACTTATATACCATGTATATATGCATATTTTGTTTGTAGATATTACAATATTAGTATTGATAATTTTTATCCTATAGTATTTTCGACGGAGACCTTGAAAAGTGTATACGCACAAAAAATGGAGCCAATTCCAGTTTCCTACAAGATCCAAGCTCCTTTGGTTAGAGGACAAATTGAGGTGCCAGATATAAGACGCAAAGCCGGAAGACCAAAGAAGAATCGCATCAAACCCCGGTATGCATCGACGAGAGATCTACGTTGCAGTAATTATGGTGGTATGGGACACAACCGAAGAAGATGTAGAGTAAAATAGAATTATTCAATACAAACTTAAAAATATTGTAATAGTGAGTCTGATAATGAGTGAGTAAAATAGAATTGTTCAATACCCAAATATTGCAATAAAAAACCTTTACAAATCATACAAATATTGTAATCATACTTTGTTACAAATTATCTACTCATCCTCCTACTCGTCTTGTTGAGTTTGGGTAGGCAGCGGTGCTGATGGAGTCGAAAAAAATTGTGTGAATATCTGGTAGCTTTCATCTCCAGCAGTCTGGTAACTTGGGCCTGCTCCAGCATACTGGTAACTCGGACCCGCTCCGACATACTGGTCACTCGGGCCCGCTCCAGCATACTGGTCACTCGGGCCCGCTCCAGCATAATGGTCCTCTGCAGTATCCCTCCTCCGATGACGACGAGAGTGTCTCTGTCGTACTAAGCCGGTCGGATAGTCCGGTGGAAGACGTGATTGTACTGGAGGCATTTCCGATTTTCGTCCAATACCCAGATGCTGAACACGAGTCACAAGTTCCTCCATAAGACGCTGATTGTCTGGGGAAAGGTTTCTATAAGGTCGTTGTAAATGTTGCCGGTATACACCACTCTGAAATTTCAAACTTATAAATTAATATATTTATCATATATATGTATATGTATTTTTGAAAGTATAATGAAGTCATACCAAATCATGCATTCCATCGGCAAAAGCACGCAGAGTAGAATCATCTACGGATCTACTCTTGAACCTTTGCTCCTCATATTGGTATACTCGGTTGCTCATAAGAGGGCATCCCCACCATTGCCTATAGTCCAGGTTATCGATGTCTGCATAATGTAAACAAAATTTTAGCAAACTATTTACACTAAATCAATACGAATAATGAGTAACTTATAACTTACATTCCTCAGCAGAATTTAGTTTGGGAGACATGTACCTCACACTATAATTCTCGAACCGATTATTCCAGTCAGCAACGAGACCAAGGATTCATTGTAGTGCATTTGCTGCCTCATAACCGACTGTCGGTGGATCATCGAGAATTATTGGGCTCATTCCGAATTGCCGAAGAACACGGTCTGCCGGATGGTACATGGTGAACCGATCATATATAATATGAGATATGTGTAAAGTAAATGCATATGATGTCCTCTTGATTTCTGGAGCACCAGGTTCACATGAGTAAGGTAACCAGGTAACCTATTTAAAGATATTGTATCAATTAGATGTGATGTTTATCTACGATCAAAACTTAAATAATTTAAAGATATTTATTGCATATTTAAAAATTACCTCATTATACTGCAGTGTATCAAATTGGCTACGATAAAGTGATACACTCCTGTATTGGTAGTGTTGATAATCCATTACATCTGTAGGCCAGCGCATAGCAACTGAAAATACTCCAATATCACTGAGAATGCTAGTAACAGGCATACCAATATAGAAGTGCTCGTAGGACCAGAACTATAAAACAAAAATATGACATTAGTACAAACAAAATTTGCGTATAAAATTACTCTAACTTTTTAAGGTCTTTCATTCATACCTGAATCAGTGAAATACATCCACAAATACTCTTGCGATTGGATCTCACAAATTCTGTCAGATTGGCGTATAAAAAGGCAAGAGTACCAGCTCTCCACGCATGCTCAGTAGGTTTTGTCAAATCATCCAAGAATGGTAGAAGCTGCACATTTACCATATTTTTTGATGCATCGAAAAATAGAATTGCACCACATAAACAGAGCAGATACGCTCTAGTGCAACGAATGACCTGGATATATTAAGTGTTATAGAGACACTAAATTAAGTCATAAATAAATTTACTAATAAAAATATATACCCGCATTTCATCTACATCAACCACCCCGTCAATAGTGTGATGCAGGTCCTGCATGAATTTGTCACGAAGCCATGTAAACTTCACAAAATTGTCGTCTTTTATACCTGATGGAGAGCTAACATCGAGATACCTCCTGATCAGATCAGATCCCTTTAAGTACGGATCAAAATATATAGCGTTACCTTTAATAGGTAACCCTAGTATACTTGCCACATCAAAAAGGGTGATCGTTATCTCGCCGAATGGGAGTTGGAAAGTGTTGCGTTCGGGCCACCAACGCTCCGCAAGACTTACAACTAAATGAAGATCGTGGATTAAATATCTAATACGATCTATATAGTGGAATCCAAAGGATTCCACCAAAGCCTTTTGGACCGAATTTAGCTCCCACGTACGATAATTCCTTTCGGTCCGCCAATGTACATGGATTCGGGTTCGTAAACCAAGATCATGGTCGTATAACTATAAAAAAACATATGCATTATATTTTGTGTGTAAATTACTAAAGTTGGAAACTTGTAATTTTAAAAATTATCTCGCCAGTAAACATCTGACTAGAAATGTGGTCTTCACATTGCTTAATAATAAGCTGGGTAGTCGGTCCGCCAGGAATACGACCGTCATTGTGGGTTGACATCTCCAAAAATGTTGATTATAATATGTGAGTAGGAGGAGGAGGAGGAAGATGATTGCTGTGAGTAAGGAGGAGGAGGAGGAGGAGGAGGAGGAGGAGGAGAAGAATGTGTGAAGAGGAGGCTTCGGACTATGAGGGTAGTTATAGGGAGGGAAGGGGAGGGGAGTGGGGGGGGAAGTTGAGGGGATGGGTGGGGGGTCTCCGAGAGAAGGGGAGAGGTCGTCGTGGGTGGTCTCCGAGGAAGGGGAGGCGTCAGGAATCCGAAGGGAAGGTAGAGAGCGGCCCGCCAACTGAGTTGGCGAGCGGTCTCTCGTGGACTGCGCCCCGCCAACTCAGTTGGCGAGCGGTCTCTCGTGGACTGCGCCCCGCCAACTGAGTTGGCGAGAGGCCTCTCGAGGACTGCATCCGCCAACTCAGTTGGCGAGTCCTCCTCCTCTCTGCAATTTATCCAAACCTTTTCCTTTTTTTATAAATTTATATAAATATATTACTTTAAATGAAAAAACCCGTAAAATATACTATGATACAAAAAAATAAATTTCGATATATTCGTGTATACTAATTTATCTAGTCAGCATCTAGCATGTACCTAACTAACCTCTTAGGTGTGTGTCGTTGTTGCTGTGTAGCCAGAGACGGATCAAGAGTTTAAAAGAGGAGTGTCATCCTCAAATGTAAAAAAAATTCCAAAAATATGAAAAAAAAAGAGGTGGTTATATGCACAAAGTTATATATATATATATATATATATATATATATATATATATATATATATATATGAAATAGAAACAACAACATTGTCCTGTTCTCATGTGGGGAGGAAGGCAAATACGTGGGCTTTGTTTCTTCTTCTCCTGGACGAAAAATGGCCCAACCCATTTGCCCTCACCAGTGTCCCATCCTGTGTGTAGCATCGAATCAGTTTCCATCCGAGCGGGTCAAAATTAAGTTTTTGGTTGCTAGATGGCTAGGATCACAATCTTTCACTATCACATGCACCGAGATCAAATGATTCAAAACCTCAGCTTTTCTCTTCTCCCCCACATGCGCAGCGCCAACATAAAGAGAGGGTCAAATTAGGAACATCAAGAGTGAAACTGAAGGCAATGGCAGCACAATGTAGTTCCATCAAAGAAGCAAGGTCATTAATTTCTCTCTCCACCAATTAAGTAAAGCTAGATCTCCCTCCCTCCCCTCAATATTCCCATTAAGCCACCCACCCCTCCACTCTTTCACTCTCCTCCCACTCCTCATCCACAATGAGGCCCTTCTTCTTCTTCTTCTTCTTCTTCTTCTTCCTCCTCCTCTCCTCTAGCCCAATTCTCCTGTCCCTGGGACACAACGTACAAAAGCATGTACTAGTGCAACGGCGCGACTTGGCCGGCAAGCCGGCCAAGGCCGCCGCCGATGCCCCTGCCCCGACAGCCGTCTCCACCTCCCCACCGACCCCCACGGCTGACCCACCGTCCCCCACTGTTGATCTCATCGGCGTCATGTCCAAAAAAGGTACATTGCAATAATATCTCCATTTATCCTCGTTCTCAGCATTAAAAGTTACAAGTAAAATATATTCGTATAAGCTGGTCCTGTCTATAAGGGTGCAAGACCTTCGCGGATCTGTTGAACGCGGGGGCGGGTGACGTGGCGAAGACGTTCGAGGGGGCGATGAGCGGGGGGCTGACGGTGTTCTGCCCGAAGGACGACGCGATGAGGGCGTTCCTGCCCAAGTTCAAGAACCTGACGGCGGAGGACAAGGTGTCGTTCCTGCTCTACCACGGCGTCCCCGTCTACAGCTCCCTCGACAGCCTCAAGACGAACAACGGCGTCCTCAACACGCTCGCCACCGACTCCAGGAACTACAACTTCACGGTGCAGAACGACGGCACCGCGCTCACGCTGCAGACCGACGTCGACACCGCCACCGTCAGGACCACGGTCGTCGACCGGGACCCCGTCGCGGTCTACGCCATCGACGGGGTGCTGGAGCCCAGGGAGCTCTTCAAGGCCCCGGCCGCCGCGCCGGCGCCGGAGCCGGCGGTGGCGCCGGTGGCGGACGCCCCGGCGGCGGGGAAGAAGGGGAAGGGGAAGAAGTCGAAGTCGAAGCACGCGGCGGCGTCCCCGCCCGAGCCGGAGGGGCCAGACGCGGCGCCCGCGGACCAGAAGGCCGCGGACGAGAGCGGCGCGGGGAGGTGGGCCGCGTCGGTGGCGACGGCGGCCGTGCTGGCGGCGGCGGCGGTGGTTGCTTAGTTTGGTTGTTGAAGCTTTTGCTGTGTGTTTATTTGGTGACACTTCTGTACTTTGAATTTGGAGGGAATTAAAGAGAGGAATTCTCTTTAAATTGTTGAGATTGAATTTGTATGAACTATGGAGCATGGAGTGGGAGGGCGGTGGGGTGGGTGGGTGGGTGCGTGGGTGGGTGGGTGGCTGGGATGGCCGGCTGGCTGGCTTTCTTTTGTATTGTTTTGGTTGGTATGGTTGTTTTGTTGCTTTTCATTATTCAAATACATTTCATTGTTGCTTGCAACTTTTGTCATGAATTGAATGAAATTATGATTTTAGTTTTGTGATGTTTTTATTTTTTGCCAACCATGAAAAGTATTTGATATGAGGGTGCTTGTTGGTGAAATCTTACCACATGCAACAAGGACGTAAAACAATCAGAAGAACTAGAGAGAGAAACAAAATACCTTGGACCACATGGCTGGGATACATGTTTACTATTCCACTCAAGATCATTTTATGCAAATTTAAATTATTTTGGTGAATATTTACAATAGACAAACTAGTAATTTGATACGTGATTAACTATTATTCTAGTTTTGATGGGAGCAAGAGCAAGGAAACATCGGAAACTTAAAACTCACAATTTCATTTGTTCGCATGTCTAGCCGTCCAGTCTATTTCACAAATCAATGTAAGATTCTTTTAATATTTTGTCCTTTACCCCAAGCTTGATACTTTGATTTATGTAATTGGAATAAGACAAATTTTTTTTTGACTTATTCTTCATTTTTTTACACATATTTATGGTGTTTCTCACTGTTTTATATTAATGTACAAAATTTTTAACTTTTGACAAAAATCGTCTCTTTCTGACCGGTCAGCTGTTTTGATCAAATTTTTTGACCAAAATATTCCTCCCACTCAACCCTCTCCCTATCCTCCGCCGGCAGACTGTCGTCGCTTCCCGTCTCCCCTCTTCCCCTGCCACCTCTCCCCTTGTCGTTGTTCGCGCACGCCGCCGCGTTGCTCGCACAGCCACTCTCCGTTGCTGTCACGGTGGCGAAGAGGGAGGGAAGGGAGCGGGGGCGAGGGAGGGGATGGGAGGGGAGAGAGGGAAGAGAGAGGGGACATGGAAGTGGGGGGGGGGGGGGGGGGGGGGGCGGAGGCGGGGTGATGGGGAGCAACGGCTGCTGCAGCAGCCTGCCGGCGGGATGGGAAAGAAGGTGAGTGGGAGAGACATTTTAGTCAAAAAAATTGGTCAAAGTAGTTGATCGTCAGGAATGAACGATTTTCGTTAAAAGTTGGAGTGTATATTAATGTAAAACAGTAGAATTTACTTTAAATATGTATAAAAAAAAATTCAAAAAAATTTAAAAATAAATAAATCAAAATTTGTTTTTATGCAGTAGGGGACCCATTTCTATACGAAGAACCTTCATTGCTGGGATTTAGAGACGCGCACAACTAATATTAGAGCATCGACCACTAGTCCTACAAAAAAAAAAAAAAGAACCACGAGTCCACTACATAGAACCAAGCACATATCAAACATTGCAATATTTCGTGGTTATGACCACTAGGACAAATTCTAGTATTCTATTCATCAAAGATTGCAATTACTTGTCTCCTTTTCCACGAGAGATGTCCTCGTACATCTCCTCTAGAAGAAGAACACAATACAATGAAATCACTCAACCCTGCAACCACTTACAAAGTTCTCAACGAGTGATTGTTTTCCATTGTAAGACTGACTATCTTCCTTTTTCTCTCGTAGTACAAGAACCTATTAGCATGAATTTTGTTGAAGTGGTAGATCTCCTTGAATCTTAGAAGAGCATCATCGTGAGAGGCTCCTTAACCTCATATTTATAGGGACTAAAAATTCAAATTTATGATTTAGGAATCTCTAAGTTAGCCCCTAACAATCCGAGCCCTTGATTTTGTTCACAAACATACCAAAATCTGTCCTAAATATGCTGGATACACAAAACCAGAATCTCAATTTTGTCCCACACTGATTCCACGAATCGTTAGGTCGCCATTGAATGTGATATTTTATAAATCTAAATTGTACTTATACAAGAAAAAATCAATCACAATCAATAGAACATCTTAGAAATAAAGCCATTGTAGCGGAATTAAGCAAAAAAAAATTCAAGGTGCGAGATGTAACACCCCGTTCCGTTCAAGCGGACTGCCGTTTCAATCGGCAAAAGTGCAACTGTCCTGACCCGCTTTGCCTCAAACAAGAAGCAAATGATATCCAGACTTGTCCCTACAGAAATCCCGACTTAGGCTTTCAGAGGCTTGCTTGACGTATCGCTCTAACGAGGCGAATCATCGCTAAGGTGGGTGGCTACGGTGAACTTGTCTTTGCTTAGCCAGCACACACAAAATCTGGAATATTTATGCTAGTCGCTAGGTGAATCACCCCCTCCATGCTAATAAGAATCCAATGCACCTAGCTAAGGGAATAATCCCAACTTGTATTGCTTATGCTAGAACATGGAAATTGAAATACTGCTTATATTCAGACCCTCGCATGCTAAGTCCCTTACGGTTTTATCTCGCGATTTACCTTCGGGCCCGAGCAAACGTGCTGCTTACGTTCCTTAGAAACGCATGCTTGTCTGCTTGTATGTTGCCATATTTTCATCCAAACCCCGGGAGACTACTAAGTAGTCGTTCCGTGCATGGAAGAACCTGAAAGTGTCCGGGACCGTTAGGTCACCATGGCAATTCCCGAACCAGGAAATTTGTACCCTAACTGAATAAATCACTGAATCACAGCTCGTGGAGCAAACTACTGAATCAACTGGCCTGGCAATCGATACACTACTGAATCACTGAATCCTGCCTCAACAAGTTCTGTATATATACTGCCTCGAACTCGTTCCATACCGGACTTGTTCAATATATACACATACTGCCTCGAACTTGTTCATGTACCAGACCAGAGACCCACAGTTTACAGACCTGCATGTCGCGGACAACTTGGAAACAAGGTCATTCGGTTCCACGGGCGGTCACCGGGGCACTGGGACCATTCCGATCCGGATGGATCTGCAAGATAGTCTATTGCATCTGGACAGGATGGTCTGCAACCACTACTGAATCTTTGTTGCTTTCCATCATTGTCCAAGACTAAACTGGTCCTTTATGGCTATGCCAGCGATAACTGTTCATATAGATAAGTCATCCTCGCTTAGCGGCTATCCGCGTGCGAGTCACTGCATCGCATCAATGAACAACTGAACACCTGAACGATCTTAAAACAACAGTACTCATGTTTGCATATGCTATGCCCCTGAATGTTTATACATGCCCGTGCTTGAATTAACAATGTTTGTCTTGGACAGGGAAGGTAAAATGGTAAGTCTCGTCGTGTTTCCTCTCATGTCGCACGGCGCACTGCCACACGAGTTAGGCTATTCAAATCTTGCATGAAACTGATCCTAAGGCAACTAGAAAGATAACTTAATAGTTGATGCACGGAACCTGTATTACGTGTTTGGATTTGTCGAGCGGGCGAGTAGCTTCCCCACCAGTGCATTCAATGTACTGATAATCCACCAGTTTGTATGCAGGGAGTAGGAGAACCTCGTTCGGTGCGGATGCCTCCTTCATGCGTGCTAAGGTGTGGAATCACTCCAAAGCAACGGTGCGTTCGGAACTGAAGCACATATACAAGACATAATATTGTGAACATCGCCTGATTATCGCATGTACAATTAATCCACAATTGTAGCCACTTGGCACGCTTTTACTGTTTCAGAGAGAGAGGCTTGAGCGACTTGTAATCTCGGCTATACGCCGCCTGTAACACTTGTTTGTATCAATAAAAGAGCTTGATTTACTTCAACTTGTGTTTCAATGCTTCCGCTATATTGTCGACTCAGTGAACTTGTTACCGATCGCCTATGCGTTCATGACTCCGCTGCACTCGGACAATCTGTGCGACTCTGTGGCTTAGAACTCTTACCGCCAGCAAATAAACCACGGCCTTGCACGGGCGTGGATCACGCTCGTGCGGCATCACGCCCGGATGGGTCAAAGCGATCGTCCCGCGGGAGCACTGGCGAGGGTGATTCCCGCCTAGCAGGGGCGGCCGATTTGCCTGCGGGAGATCGGGGCGTGACATGTTGGTATCAGAGCCTGGCTTCTACGCCTTTGGACTTTAATTCAAAATCTCTGTTTTGAAAGCTCGTTCATGGGTTAGGTGCATGCTCTCTCTCAATGCCTCGATGGGATGTTCCAACAATAAGTCTAAATACTTTCAAAATGCGTTTTGAATGATATGCTTGCTTGTATGATGTTGTGCTGCGAGTGGCCTTTGTGCCAACCTGTACGGACCCTTTAGAGTATCGCTAGTAGCTTGTCCGATTTCACTAACTCTAAGTTTGGTTGAATGCATCTATTCGAGGGACGCCTTGAACTAGTGCACCATCCAAGACTTAAGAAAAGGTGAAACTCGAGTGCTAAGACTTCGCTATCAATAAGCTGGTTGACGTGCTCACGCTAGAAGTGCACTTCGAAAGTGCGCACGATCCAGACTAAGCGATACGCCAATTTCGATGCTTGTGCAAGTGAATATCCAAATAAACAAGTACAACGACTTGTCTAGGATTGCCTCAACCCTAGATTACTTCTTGTCCTCAGTAAGTCTCGAGGACGAGACTTTTTATGAGTTGGGTAGGATGTAATACCCCGTTCCGTTCAAGCAGACTGCCGTTTCAATCGGCAAAAGTGCAACTGTCCCGACCCGTTTTGCCTCAAACAAGAAGCAAAGGATATCCAGACTTGTCCCTACAGGAATCCCGACTTAGGCTTTCAGAGGCTCGCTTGACGTATCGCTCTACCGAGGCGAATCATCGCTAAGGTGGGTGGCTACGGTGAACTTGTCTTTGCTTAGCCAGCACACATAAAATCTGGAATGTTTATGCTAGTCGTTAGGTATGCTAATAAGAATCCAACGTACCTAGCTAAGGGAATAATCCCAACTTGTATTGCTTATGCTAGAACATGGAAATTGAAATACTGCTTATATTCAGACCCTCGCATGCTAAGTCCCTTACGGTTTCATCTCTCGGTTTACCTTCGAGCCCGAGAAAACGTACTGCTTACGTTCCTTAGAAACGCATGCTTGTCTGCTTGTATGTTGCCATATTTTCATCCAAACCCCGGGAGACTACTAAGTAGTCGTTCCGTGCATGGAGGAACCTGAAAGTGTCCGGGACCGTTAGGTCACCATGGCAATTCCCGAACCAGGGAATTTGCACCATAACTGAATAAATCACTGAATCACAGCTCATGGAGCAAACTACTGAATCAACTGGCCTGGCAATCGATACACTACTGAATCACTGAATCCTGCCTCAACAAGTTCTGTATATATACTGCCTCGAACTCGTTCCATACCAGACTTGTTCAATATATACACATACTGCCTCAAACTTGTTCATGTACCAGACCAGAGACCCACAGTTTACAGACCTGCATGTCGCGGACAACTTGAAAACAAGGTTATTCGGTTCCACGGGCGGTCACCGGGGCACTGGGACCGTTCCGATCCGGATGGATCTGCAAGATAGTCTATTGCATCTGGACAGGATGGTCTGCAACCACTACTAAATCTTTGTTGCTTTCCATCCTTGTCAAAGACTAAACTGGTCCTTTATGGCTATGCCAGTGATAACTGTTCATATAGATAAGTCATCCTCGCTTAGCGGCTATCTGCGTGCGAGTCACTGCATCGCATCAATGAACAACTGAACACCTGAACGATATTGAAACAACAGTACTCATGTTTGCATATGATATGCCCCTGAATGTTTATACATGCCCGTGCTTGAATTAACAATGTTTGCCTTGGACAGGGAAGGTAAAATGGTAAGTATCGCCGTATTTTCTCTCATGTCGCACGGCGCACTGCCACACGAGTTAGGCTATTCAAATCTTGCATAAAACTGATCCTAAGGCAACTAGATAGACAACTTAATAGTTGGTGCACGGAACCTGTATTACGTGTTTGGATTTATCGAGCGGGCGAGTAGCTTTCCTACCAGTGCATTCAATGTACTGATAATCCACTAGTTTGTATGCAGGGTGTGGGAGAACCTCGTTCGGTGCGGATGCCTCCTTCGTGCGTGCTAAGGTATGGAATCACTCCGAAGCAACGATGCGTCCGGAACTGAAGCACATATACAAGACATAATATTGTGAACATCGCCTGATTATCGCATGTACAATTAATCCACAATTGTAGCCACTTGGCACGCTTTTACTGTTTCAGAGAGAGAGGCTTGAGCGACTTGTAATCTCGGCTATACGCCGCCTGTAACACTTGTTTGTATCAATAAAAGAGCGTACTTTACTTCAACTTGTGTTTTAATGCTTCCGCTATATTGTCGACTAAGTGAACTTGTTATCGATCGCCTATGCGTTCATGACTCCGCTGCACTCAGACAATCTGTGCGACTCTGTGGCTTAGAACTCTTACCTCCAGCCAATGAACCACGGCCTTGCACGGGAGTGGATCACGCTCGTGCGGCATCACGCCCGGATGGGTCGAAGCGATCGTCCCGCGGGAGCGCTGGCGAGGGTGATTCCCGCCTAGCGAGGACGGCCGATTTGACTGCAGGAGATCGGGGCGTGGCATGCGAGTCCAGTGTTGACCGGTTTGACCGGGCCTAGGCTGGACCGGCCCGGACTGGAAGGGATATGGGAAACCCAACCCGGACCCGTGAACCGATCGGGAGTTGACTGAGACGAACCGGGCTGGATCCGGGCCGGTTCAGGGCGGACCCGGTTTAGTTAAAAACATAAAATTTTGAGAAGAGAAAAAATTAAAATAATTTTATTAACATCATTATAATTTAAATCTAATATAACATTTTCCTTATAACTAACAAAATTTAGTAGAAAATTTTAATATTAAATAAGTAGAATTCCATCTATGTGGTACTGTGAGACTCGTCTCACAACATCGGTATTCATATATAGATATGTGATTTTATTTATTTATTGTTCATTGTATTTTTTGGTATTCTGAATTTTTTGTTCTTAATAAAATACTTAACGACTTATGCAACATATTAATTTTTAATTTATAATTTTGCCTCCTGGCCGACATACAGTCGCTATACTGGTCTATACCGACGGTATACCGTAGAGATATTTTTTTAATTTACTTTTTGGATATTTTCATGAATAGTATTTTGATATTTTCGTGAATAATATTTTAATATTTTTGTGAATAGTATTTTAATAAAACAAGATTTTAATACTAGCATGGACACCGGGACCATTAGAAGATCACGTGCTAAAGAAGAAAGTATATGATACATTTTTCGTGCATTTTCTACCATTCTAAAATTGAAAAATACGATCCAGAACCATCTTTTTCTTCTTCATAAAAATTTAAATACAATGCCAATTATTGAGTTAGTAGGAAAGATTGTTTTTGTTTCTTACTTTCCAGTATACGTTTAGCATGTGATAACTTAGACATTAAAACTGAGATATTACTACCTTGAACGGTTGTACCGGGTTGGCACGATACAACTTTTTTTCATATAAAGTAATTAGAATATCTATTTTTTTCTACTTTTAAGCTACATACCTCAACATTCATATTGTCTTTAAAATTGTCTAACAATATAAATATACCATCTAATTTAATCTTAGGATCAAAAATCGAAGTCAAACAATATAGAAGAGGTATATTACACCAATATTTTAGAAATTTTATTCCATTTTGGAAACAACATAATCAAAACCAGGAGTATTTCTATATTTACAAAATAAATGAGACACGTTAATAATTTCTTTAAAGCTAAATATGAAGTTGTATATAATCTCCTCCAGATAAAATACATGTAGCATTATAAAATATTCTAAAATTCATAAATTTAACTAGCAATTAATCAATCATTTTCAGTTACTTGAAAATCAAAACTTGAATTAACATTACAATAATGTGTAATAACATCTTTAAATTTAGTAGAAAATTTTAATATTAAATAAGTAGAATTCCATCTATGTGGTACTGTGAGACTCGTCTCACAATATTGGTATTTGTATCCGGATATGTGATTTTTTATATTTATTGTTCATTATATTTTTTGGTATTCTGGATTTTTTGTTCTTAAGAAAACACTTAACGACTTATGCAACGTATTAATTTTTAAATTAGAATTTTTCCTCCTGGCCGACATACCGTTGAAATACTGGTCTATACCAACGGTTCTGTTCGGGGTATTTTTTTCATTTACTTTTTGGATATTTTCATGAATAGTATTTTGATATTTTCATAAATAGTATTTTGATATTTTCATGAATATTATTGATTCTTCTATTATCCATTGGTTTTTTGGTTTTGACTCACCCTATTATCCAATGGTTACTTGGTTTTCTTTTGGATGGTTTGAATTGATTTAAATCGTGACATGGATCACTGACGTGACAGATCCAACGATCATGATTAATTTATTCCTTCTATATATACCCTTTCACTTTCTCCCTCCTCTCTCTTTTCTTTTTTCTCTCCGTCTCTTCAGTTTTCCTCCACTTTTCTTTGGAGCTCTTGGAGCTAGGTATTGTGGCCTAAGAGTGTGATTTTTGAAACTCTTTTAGTGGTGGAGTAGAAGGTTTAGGCTGGAAGCTCGACCTTAGGCAAGTACACATTTCCATTCTATGAACCTAGAATTTGAGATTTTATTATTGTCATTATTTCTTGAATATTATTAGATATAAATTTTTCCTATATAGTTTTTTATTACTTTAGTTCTTGTCATGATTTTCATAAATTTTATACATGTTTATGCTCTTGTCCATTTTTAGATCTAAATGTGAGACACGTGGTGTAATCTTGGTATCATGTGTGATAACCATGTTTTATGGTGTATATTGGTCCCATATGCTGTGTGAGACCCTCCCATAGCCTTTTATATTTTTGGTTTAGAGTTTGGTGGAAATCGAAACACGTTTTGATTTTTCAAAAATCTATTTTTAGAGTATTTCAAGGAATTGATCTATCAAATCTCAAAATTTATGAAATATAATTATCCCATTTTGTAGGAAATTTAATTTTATTCAATTTTGACTTTTGAAACGTCGAATTTCGAGTTAAAACGAAGTTTTTATGACCGTTACAAGTTTTCTAAAAATGCTAATTTTTGTTATTGTTGTCCCGGACCAGTATACCGATAATATACTACAGTATACCAAAGGTATATCAGTTTTTTTATATATATACTCTCTTTCTTTCATCCAGTATACCATCGGTATATTAAAGTATACCGTCGGTATGTCTATTTTGGCTGTTTTTGCCTGTTTTTGTTCCTTTTTATCCGTTTTTGAGATTTTCTTTGACATTATTGATTCTTTAGCATAATCTTATGACATTGTATAGTTATAAGAATTTTTTACATCCTATGTACTTGACACAATCATATTTTTTTTATTGATACCATGTCTTTACATACTGTCACCTATTGTCACTTATTGTCACATATTGCCCTTACATTGTCTTACCCCTAGATAGTGACTCGTAGTAGTGCACTTATATCCATGTCTTACTTCTTAATAGTGATTCATCGTAGTGCATGCATGTCTTCTTATTTCTTGTACATGCTTGATAGTGGCACCTCGTAGCGCACTCCTGACCATGATCCTACTATGACTTATTGTCACCTATTGTTGCTTTACTGTCACTATTTATTGATATTGCCTTATCCTTTATTGTGCTTCATAGTAGCACACTGTGAAACCCCAATTTTTAATAAACCGTAATAGTTATTTAATTAATTAATTATTTTATTTATAGTAGTTCTGAGCTAAATAGAGAAAATAGATTTTTCTTTTTGGTATGCGAAAACCACCTAACCTAGTTTAATTTCTATTATTTACAATATTTTATTTGTTGCTGTCACCACCCCATTTCCAGAGCCGGGTATATTTTTTTTTATTTTTAACTTAGTTAATTGTGGATTATTTATATTTAATTGTATTTATATTTAATTATTGATTGTATTATATTTTTATTGTTTGTTTTAGGATTTTGGCTAGCCTGGACCCATGTCAGACCCTAGTAGACCCATGTCCGACCCAGCCCACACCCCTGTGAGACTTATTTTGGGTTTTAGAATATTTATTATATTTTTAGAAGGTTAGTGGGAGAGATTTTTTTGGAACCAGAACCCAAAACCGAGAGTTGGGAGGGCATTTTGGACATTTGGTGATTAGTGTAACCTTATATTTACCATGGCCGGCCCCAAAAACTCCTTCCAGACCGTGCTTCACAGCAGCCCCCTTCCCCTTTGTTCCATTTTCTTCTTCTTCTTCATTTCTTCTTCCTCTCTTCTTCATTCTTCTTCCTTTCTTCTTCCCAACTTCAAGTAAGCATCCTTTTCCTCTTCTTTCTTCTTCTATTCTCCATGATTGTGAGCCCTAACCCTACATTCTTCCCTAACCTAGGTGGGTAGAGCTTAGATTTGGTGTTGGAGCTAGATTTGGGAGCTTGGAAGCTAGTTGAGGTGGATTTGGAGCATTTTTGAGATTTTGGCTTGGGATTCTAACTCCCAAGAGGTAAACCCTAAATTTTCCCTTGTAATTACTCTTTTATAGTATAATTAATATTTTAGAACCTTCCTAGACCCTTAGGCTACCCGTGGGAGGAAGTTGGAACTAGTTGGGTAGTGTTTGGAGACTTTAACACTAGGTTTTGTGTCAATTTCGGGTGGAATCCGAATTTGGCCCAATTTTGGGTGATGCTCTAGGTTAGACGGACCTAGGTAGACATTGTCGGGTGTCTTGAGGGTGAGTGCGTGTCTCCGTTCGGACACGGGAAGCCGTGTCGCGGAGAAACGGGCGTTTCGGGCGAATTTGGGGTTTTTCTTCGTCGCCGATTCTAAGTGCGTGTGCGTTTTCGCCACGGGCCTAGAATCGACGCGGGAGCACATTTTCTAGGATCTAGACATTGTTTAGGACGCGTGGGTAAATTTTGGGCCGATTCGAGTTTGTTTGGTGTGCGTTTCAGGAGATTTTCCGAGCCGCGCACCACGTGTTCGTCGAAATGACCGAACGGCCATTTCGACTTGGTTTCCTCGTTTCGGGCTTGTGCGCACGTTGGGTTAGTATCGGGGAGTGTGTGCTAGAGTTTTCGAGTTATATTTTATATATTTATAGGCGTTGGTGAGTGTCGGGGTCGTTGGGCGTGCGTAGGTGGGGCGTTGTGAGCGTTGTGTGCATCGTTGTGGTAGTGTTGTGTTTGTGTATATATGTCTCTATATATATATTTATTTGTGTGTGTTCCTATATATATATATATATATATATATATATATATATATATATATATATATATATATATTTCTATTTATATATATATGTGTGGTTATGTGTTTGTGAGTGTGTTAGTGAGTGCTAGTGTATGTGTGTAGGTGAGTGCTTGTGTGAGTGTGTGCTAGTGTGTAGGTGAGTGTGTGTGAGTGTGAGTGTGAGTGAGTGCCTATATATATATATATAATATATATATATATATATATATATATATATATATATATGAGTTTCAGTTTATGTATATATGTATTTATATATATATGTAGGAGTGTTAGTGTGTGAGGGTGTGTGAGTGTGAGTGTGTGTGTGTGTGAGGGTATATGTATTTATGTTTGAGTGTGTGAGTGTGTATGTGTATATATATATATAAATATATGAGTGTAGATATATATGTGTGTATATATATATAGATGTGTGTTTATATATGTATAGATATATGTGTGTGCTTATGTGTGTGTGTTGATAGTGTTGTGAGTGTGTGTGTGTATTAGTGTGTGAGTGTGCTAGTGTGTGTGTTAGAGTGTGTAGATGAGTGTGAATGTATATATAGATATCTAGTTATATATATATATATATATATGTATATATATATATGTATATATATATAGGGGTGTGTGTGTGTGTGTATGTGAGATGAG